>DWAV01000146.1:0-26872 GCA_018231305.1 Noctuana lactifera
GTATGCTCCAGGCCTTCCCCGGTTGTGGGGAGAGACCCGTGCCCAGCAGTGGGACATAAAAAGGGTTGAAGGCATACATATAAAATCGTTTGTCCTTAATGTTAATATAATAATGTCCAGATTAATGCACAGCCTAAACCACTGATCATAGACTTGAAATTTGGAGGACGAGTTCGTTGTATGAAGTAGGCGGCCGATAAGAAAGGATTTTCCGAAATTGTGAGTTTGTGTGGGTGTCAATAGCACTATAGTTATACACAAAGGACTTGTTACATTCAATTTTACCTCTAAAGCGGTTTTGGCTTCCCTCAGCTTACGGCACTGCTCGTCCCTCTCTCGCAAGTACTCGGCGCACGTTTCGCACTCTTCGTCTAGTTCCTTGTAACGCTCCTTCAGCTCTTGCAATTCTTGCCTGCAAGAGTTTAGCTCCGACTTGGTCGCTTCGAATTCCTTGTCCCTGTGAAACAATATAGAACAGATACATTTTAATACGGTTAATGTAATACACCAAGAGTATGCTCCAAGCCTTCCCCGGTTGTGGACAGAAAAATAAATGATTAATTTAGGTTTCTGTTACCGGTCTGGGTTACCGGTTTGTGTATGTGTCCGTGGCACCCACGTCACAGGGAATCCTAGTGTGGGACTGTGAGTGTGAAGCGGTATTTATTTTGTTTCCCTAATCAATTATGCTGGATGAAATAAATAGATCTCACCTATTGTCGTGGAGGGACTTCTTTTCTAGGGATTTCTGCATTTTGGCCATCGTAGCCTTGAGCTCCTGTTTCTTGAAGCGCAGCTCCTCAACGGTCCTGGTCAACTTCTTATTTTTCTCAACTTCAGCATCATATGACATTCGATCAACCACCACAGAGTGCAGATTTGTCCAATCTATAAATTCATGTATGCTTTACACTTGTCTGGTAGTCCCACATTAGAAATAGATGATATTTATTTTATAATATACATAGAATATAGTGGTACAGAGTTAAGACTTTTATAACTTATGTGTGTTTTAAAAAATTAAATGTCATTAAGCTGTTAGAGTGAAGGAAAAAATCGTAAAAAATGGGTTAATAATGATAATATTAAATTTGTCTTATGTTACCTTCATCAGTATTAACAGCGGCGTCAGAGAAACTGGTCCTGCGTTCAGATCTGTTGAAGCTGTGATTTGCTTGCAACTTCACTTGTAGTTCACTAACGGCTTGCTGCAATCAATAACATAAAGTAGGTACTAAGAGTAATTTGAATGATGCTATTTAAAAACAAATCGTTATGAATTTTTCAAATAAAATTTAAAACTATTTTTCATTTAAATAAGGAATTATATTAAAGAAATTACGTAGGTACATACTATGGACACACACAAAGACAACTGAACAACAATCAAACCAGAAACATAAATATAAATTCATCATTTAAATTTCTACCCCGCCGGGCATTGAACCCAGTACCCGTTGAATGTTGGACTGGCATGATGACCATCACATGGGACATATTACCTCCAAGGCATGTTTGTCCCTCTTCAGACGCAGGCACTGCTCGTCCCTCTCCCTGAGGTACTGAGCGCAGGTCTCACACTCGTCGTCAAGTTCCTTGTATTTTTCCTTGAGCTCTTCCAACTCCTCTTGGCAGGAGGTCAATTGTTTTTTCAGTTGTGATACTTCACTAAAACATGCAAAGGAAAATTTTTAAAAGTATCTGTTTTTTGTAGTTTGTTTTTGTGAAGTAGCAGACGAGCATGCAAGCCACCTGGTGTTAGTGGTCGCTGCCGCCCATGGACATCTACATCCAACCTCTAGCAGGCTCGTGTCCTGCCTGAGGTCGCATGTAGTTGCGCTGCTACCCCGGAGGCTGATGGGTCGCCTCATGTAAGGAGTTCTGCAGTTGTAAAATTAAATGGCACTGTACATAAATATGCTGACACTATAAAAAGCTTTGAGCAAGAAATTGTGCAATGAACACAATGGATTTTTACTTTAAGTTTTTCGTAAACGGCATAAACTCATAATAAATGTATTGATCAAACAGAAAAGCTTACACGGATAATGTTGAAGTAGATACAATACAATTACAGGTTAGTACATAAACAGGACATCATTTGAAAAGAACATAATTTTAAAACATAAAAAGTTGAAATACCTATCGTCATGGAGACTATGCAATTTCTGAACATCTTGTACCTCTCTGAGTACACGTGGATTGTCTGAAATAGAATCAATCAAAATCAATACACAGAAAGTAAAGTATAAAATAATAAAGCTTATTTGGAAAATCAAATAAATCAATTGATTCATCTGCTTTAAGCGCTCTTTGGACTATGGTTGAACAGAAGAAAAAAGCTGGCGAAAAAAACTCTCGGTATTATTTTAAATTTAGGTTTGTACATTATTGTATATACAGTAAAGTTTTGCCCCTCTATGGGCCTGCAAGTGAGCGCACGCGAGGATAGTTCTAGTAAAATCTAGTAAAGAAATAATCATACCATGTGGCGAGGGAGTTTGTGACAGTACGCTTCTGTGCAAATCGTGTATACTTTGCCGACGTCGCCGCGCTGCCAGCACGCTGCTCGGCCGCGACGAGGAATCCTCGTCCTTATCGCTCTACACATAAGAATTCAATTGGAATACACTTAGCCACCATGATGGGCTATAGAATAAAGCCTGATCATATTTGAAAGAAGCTTACAGTAGTGGCCCAGTGATGAGTGTATGATACCTCTCTTTCAGAACAAATTTTTAGGCATAATAGACACCTTAGTAACACTTTAGTAGTACATTTTCGTTTCATTGATGATTAGGGCATTTGAAAATACACTCGGTAAAATATTTTTTAGTATTTCCCATACAATTATCTGTAATTATTTTTTATGGTAAGTGGATTAAAATATATACATACATACATAGAAATTATAAAGAAATATCACCTGGTCATGTTTGAACTGGGAGCTATCACGCCTGAAACAACAAACGGAAAACATAAGACGATCACAATACACGATTTAAAATTTTTAGATAAAAAATATATATATATTTATTTATTACATACCCTTTGCTTAGGCAAAGAGGTGTGCTCCTGTTCGATTCAATGCCATCCACGTCCATGAACGAATCGTCATTCTTGGTAAGCGAGCCGAAAAGAATCTCCATTTTGTTATGATCTGCAAGTACGATAAACAAAATATTATGCTATCATTGTTATACAAAATCACTAGTATAAATAGCACCTAGCAATATCAAATCGATTTTTTTCACAAGTTTATGTTATGCCGCCAGTACTGTCGTACATTATCTATACTAATATTATAAAGAGGAAAGATTAGATTGTTTGTTGTTAGATTGAATAGGCTCCGAAACTACTGGACCGATTTTAAAAATTCTTTTTGTGTATGATAGCTACATTCATAAGGAAGGTTATAGGCTATCAAGCATTACGTTACTATTCTTAACACGGGTGAAACCGCGTGGCACAGCTAGTATTATATATAACGAAAAAAAAAAAACACATTATTTATTTGTTTATCTGTATATGGCACCAAAGACATACATTTACTCTATCAGTCGTGAAAATAGCATCATATCTATATATTAAATATTAATAAATTTACCGTCTGCATTATGTTTGTCTTCAGAAAACATCCGTTTGGAGTCGTGTATGCTTTGCCGACGGCGACGAGTCGCGTCCGCAGCTGCGTCCACGGAGAGCCGAGGCCTGTGCGCTTCTTGTAGTTCCAATATTTGTACCTGACAGTATGTAGATAAAGTGAAAACTAGAATTTCACAAGCATACCGCAAAAAAGTAACCTTATAGGCACATTTTAGATTTTAGAGGCGTATTTATTTGTAATGTAATTAATAATGTAACCGTTGTAACGTTTTACACCTTTTGTAGGAACAATTGATTTATGAACTGTTTCAGAATAACTTATTTTTTTTTTAAATATACCAATGGTTTTAATACTTAAAATACAAAAATCAATATGAATTATAATAACCTTATAGTACTTACTAAAATTACATTTCTATCTTTAATTGCATAAAATATAATAGCTTTTGTTGTAGGATAATAAATCAATGTCTGTTCTAACGCAACGCGCTAAATGATCTACGCGGTTGCTTGAACGCGTGTCTATTACATCGCAAATTAAAATTAAATTCTGTATAAATTTAAAATGTCATCACTAACCTCTAACGACTGTTTAGCGTTCTGTAGAGAAATCAATTCTTCTTTGGACTTCTTCACAGATTGTTGCAATGTATCACATTCTGTCTGCAGCTCTACACATTTCCGCTTCAGCTCTTCAATTTGTTTGTCCTTTTCACTGCCTTCTTCATTTTGTTTTTTTAATCTGAAATGACCATGAGGTCCAGGAAACATTTTCAATTTTTATTAATACTTTAACCCCTATGTTGTCAATTGAAAAATATAATCAAAGCTGATAGAAGACAAAAAAGAAGAATAAAACAGAAGTAGTAAGTACTCATTATTTTGTATAACAGTAGTTGTATTCTACATTGTATTCGCTTGTTTGCTTAAGGGCAGATTCGTTTTAAAAAGTCACTGTATCTATTAGTCACCTTTAAATTATAAAAAACCTTTGGTTTACATTCTAACGGACGGGCAGTCAGTATACAAATTAACAACAAATTAAAAATGGTATCAAATTAAAGCATTGTTTTCTAAAAAATTTAGAAAAATTAGCTGTGTAATTAATATAACATTCGATTACCTCATAATCATCCGGCTTTGTATTTCGGCAGTTTTTTCGTGCGTTTTAATATTCACCTCCAAGCGAGAACAGTCTTTAGCTTTCTCTTGGAGTTGCTCTTTAAGTTGGGAATTATCTTCAAACAAAGTTTTCACCTCTTGTTTCAAATTTTTAATGATACCTACATTTTCTTTTACAGATTCTTTTAAGACGATAATGTCTGAAGTTAACATTTCTAAATCTTTCATATTATTAATTATCGTGTAACGAGATTCATCCAATTGCTTCACATAATCATCTTTTTCTTTAATTATTTCTTGATTGATTAATTTAAGACTATTAATCTCTTGTTCTAGACTGTCTTTACTATGTAGTAATTCCCTAATTTTAACTTCTAAATTATCAACTTGTTTTTTCATGCTTAAGTTACTATCTAATGTCTGTATTTCAGCTTGTTTTGTTAATAGAGATTCTTTCAATATTTCCATTTCTTCGCGCATTTTGCTTATGATCGCTAGGTTTATGTTATTTTCTTCAACTTTCTTTTCGTATATTTCTTTAAAATCTTTAACAAAGTTTGACTGTGTCAACAGATCATTATCTTTTTTCTGTAAGCTGTCCGATAATGACTGTAATTCTACATTTTGAGTTTGTATAATAACTTTAAGGTTCTTTATTTCTTGATTGATACTAATTTCTTGTTGTTCCATCATTTTTTTCTTATCATTAAATTGTTTAATAACTAATTCAAATATTGACTCTATGTTTTCATTCACAGGCAATATTTGATCTACGTGGCCTTGTTCAAGAATGTTATGATTTATAAGATTTCTACAACCGTCATTCATTATTTTATCGAGCTTCTGTTCTTTATTTACTATGTCTAATGTCACAGCATTACTTATTTCCTGTATTTTCTCTTTCTGTTTCTTTAATAAATCATAATTAGTTTCTTTTACTAATAGTTCAGATTTTAATCGCGTCAAAGTAACATTAACTGTATTTAATTCTTCCTGAATATTTTTCAGGTTCATTTCTAATTTAGAACATTGATTACTTTTCTCATCTAAGTTCTGTTTGAATTTGCTTCCTACAATATTTAATAATGAATCAAAAACAATCATACTATCTGTACCTAATTGGGTGTCCAGTGGTTTCAAAATGTTTTCTTTAAATTTTTTGATTATGTCATTAGTTTCTACTTCTTTGTTAAAATCGACCTGGCTATCTTTAATTTTAGTTACCATTTGCTTCAGTGTATCAAATTCAATTACTTTTTCTTGTAATTCTTTAGTTTTATAACAATTTTCTATGGTAATATGTTCTAGTTTCGATTGTAATTGTTTCTTAGAATCTTCAAAATCTCGCAGTTTATTTATCAGGTTTTCTACTTCATTGCCATGTTTAGTTAATACATTACTGTATAACAGTTTCATAATTTCTATAATTTTGATGTCATGACCAAGACCTTCTGTATCATTACCAGTTATTTCAACATAATAGTTTAAGCAATCAGCTTTGTCTATAGCGTACATATCTAAAGTACGTTCTTCCGGGATATCTGGCATTTGATATTTAGTTTCTATGGAAATAGAGTTTTTACTGTCACAGTAAGTATTTGACTCACACATGCTCTCATCTAAGTCCATTGCTTGTTCTATAGAAAGATTACTACGGTCTAAATGATTTTTAATCGTAGTCACTTCTTCTTTTAACTTGTTGCAATCTTCTTTCCCTGCATGCAATTCATTCTGTAACGTACATATGGTATTGTAACTAGACGTTCTATCCGAATCGCTAAAACTTCTACTTAGCCTTACATGAGAATCTGTACGAACTTTTTCTTGTAAAGAACTGATGAGTTTATTTTTAGATTCACATAGAGGACAATTTGAGGGATTAGTGCTTTGATTCATATATTTTATTGTTTGCAATTCATTTTGAAGTTGTGAGTTCTTTTCCGAGTATTCAATATTGTTTGTTACTAAACTGTCGTGTTCTTTCTTAAGATCATCTAATTCAGAAATAACTTCCATGACTTGAGTAGAAAGATTATCATTTTCGTCTTGTAAGGCAGCCATTTCCTTGTTTATACTGCTAATCTTTGATTTCAAACTGTCAATTTCTTTTATTTTCATGTTATGTTCTTTTTCTAAAATGCCCAATTTTTTAACTAATGCATCTGTAGAAGGAATCTCCAGTAAAAGATTGTTATACTTTTCCAGAATATTTGACTTTTCACTTTCCAGTGTTAATACCTTTTCGCTTAGTAACTCTATTTCCTTTATATTTCGTTCTTGGGTTCTTGGATTCTCATTATTCATTGATTTTACCAATTGAGCGTCAGATAAACTCTCAGCTTTAAATGGACTAGTTTGAACGTCTACCACGCGGTTATGTGATTTTCTCGTTGTTAGGTAATCATCAACCATATCACGTAACTTTGTATTCTCTTTTTTAAGTTCTTCTATTTTTTCAGTTATTTCGGTATGTTCATTTGTCATTAAAGTCCTTTGTGGATTAAATAAAATTGGATTTGTTACTGAAGATAATTCAACTGTCTGACAAGCGACTTCATTATATACACATACTTGAGTTACGTCAAAACATGTCTGATCATCACCCACTAGTGTAGTGTCCCCTGTTGTTGTTAATGTTACGTTTGTATCTAACATCAAAATATCTCCGTCTAACGTGGATTCGTTTTTAAAATTAGAAAGAGTAGAAGTACTGTCTAGAGCATTCGGCAGTGAGTATCTTTTAATACTGTCACTAGAAATGATATTTTCATTTTTCAGCAGTGTCATCAGTTCTTGTAATTGATTCTTGAATGCTGGTATATCTCTTTGACAAACAGTGTGGAATCGATTGTGTAGATGTTGTAAGAACTTTATCTGGGAACTAAGAGACTTGTTTTCTGCGTAAGTCGTAGCAGTCAATGTAGATAGATTTGTTCTATGATTAATCACTTTTTTTTGTAATTCGTAAGTGACAGCTAGTAGCGACTTTACCTCGTTTTGTACCTCATTATGTTCATAAACCAAATCCTGGTTACTACTTTGTAACTGATTTACAACAGTCTCAAGTCTTAAATTTTCATCCCCTAATTCTTTCAATTCTAATTTTAATTTATCACATTGGCAAACTTTAGGATCTGGAATAGTTTCACTTATATTGGTTTTCGAGCTTGAACGTGTTTGGTATTGTGATATACTTTCGTTAGGTTGTATAGCATCCACAAGTATATTGCAGCACAAGGTTAATAGACTTTGTGGCGATTTAAGTTCGATTTTATTATCTGAGCAAAGAGACTCTTGATAACTATTACTATCAGACTCGCAGCTTTCGTAACAATATTTATTATTAATCTTTAACATTGATGCTGAATATCTACTGTTAAAATTAGCATTTTCTAATCGTAAAGCATGCATCTGTTCTTTAATTAAGAAGTCAAGAGTAACAAATTGATCCTTCCACTGCTTTGCCTTTGACTCGATATTGTCCATTTCACTTAATTTACTCTTTAATTCATTTTGCAACAGTTCAAGCACTTGTCCACTTTTCTCTAAATCTTCAGTTAACTCCTTGTTTACTTGTCGTATTTTATTTAGAGTTTCTGATAAATCTACATTTGTTGATTCCATTCGAGAAATATCATTCATAAATTTAAGGTTCTGTTCAGTTAACTCTCTAATTTCCCTTTTAGCTTCTTTTAGTACTTCTTCTAAATTATCATTTGATTTGTTATTACTCATAAATTCTATATGATTTGCTATTTTGTCTAAAGTTAAGAGGATTTTCTCATATTCGTTTTGTTCTTCATTTCCAAACTGACAAGAGATACTGTTCTCGATATTAAATTTGACTGTTATATCCATGGATTTTTTTAAAATATTTGTGAAAAGTAGATTTCTTTTTCTTTCCAAATCGTCTTTTTCTTTATCAAGTAATAATAATTCTTTGGCTTTTGCTTGTATATGATTTTCATTACACGATTTTAAATCAGCTATTTCGATATCTTTACTTTGTAGCTTTTGTTGATACACACTATCTTTCATATCTAAAATTGCGACTAGTTTATTTACCTTACATCTTAAATTATTATAAGCCAACTGTCTCTGTTGAAGTACTTCTCGTAGTTCTGTACTAATGTTTGGTTTTCTATTGTTGGAATCTAAACTAGTTTCAATTATCTTACACTCTTCTTCAAATGTATCTAATATACCTAAGTTACCGATATTTAAATTTTCTATAACATTATCGATTTGGTTTTCAATTGTGGCATATTCATTTTCGCACTGCTCAAGAAGATCTATTAATTCACTTTTTTGTAGTATTATTTCAGATGCAACTTTTTCTAATCTGTTCAAATCATTCACTAGGGATTTAAAAAGTAACACAAAATTGTCAATTATGTCCGGAACCGTATGGATATTTCCTGTTAATGTGGTCATAATACTTTGAACTTTGCATAACGCTGATTTCACTTTACTAAAATGCTCTTGCGTTTCTTCGTGTACTTTGTTAAGTGATGCAATAGCAGAGAAATTCTCCTTTTTAAGGGTCTCAATTTCATCGCACTTATCTTGAATTTCTTTTGCATGGTTTTCATAAGCATCAGTAAGTTCTAGATCCTTTCTTTCTAATTCCTTGGCTAGTTCTTGGTTTGCTGCCCTTAACTGATCAAGTTGTTCTAAAATTCTTTTGTTTTCTTTAGTCAGGTTTTGCTTAGATTTGTCTAGGTCGGATAATTTAGTATTAAGCTCAATTTCGAAGTTTTTCTTGCCTAATAACAGATTATTTATTATTGTCATATTGTCATCCTGTTGAGTCTTTAGCAATTTTATTTCGCCTGTCATTGTTACAATTTCCTTGTTTTTATTAGCTATCTCCTCTTTCATATTTTTATATTCTGTTGATAATTCAGTTTTTTCCAGTGATGCTTTTAATGTTTTGATTTCTTTATTTCTTGCTTGTAAAGCCATTTTGAAACTTTGAATAAGGTTCTTAATATTTTCATTATTCGCTATAAAAGTCTCTTCATTGGCCGTTAAGGTGTCTAATTCTTTATCAGTTATGTTTATATTATCTTTCTTTCTTAATTTAATTTGCAATTCTTGAACAAGCTTATTGTATGATTCTATATCAGCATTAATTGATTTGATATTTTCATTTTGAGCTTCTATAATTTTGTTTAAACTATCTACAGTAGTTTTTTGTTCTAACAGTTCTTTTTCGGCAAATGTTAACTTTTCTTTATAATCTTCTAATTGTGTTTCATATATTTTGCAACTATTCTCTATGGAGGTCACTTTTTCTGTACGTTCAGATATAGTTAACTGCAGTTTTTTTATTGTTGAATCTTTTGAAGCTAGCTGTACTTTCAGTTCATTGACTTGGTTAATCAATGTCTGTGATACAATGTTGTCATTAATTAAACTTTGTTCAGAGTTACTCTCTACTGGTACCTCACCATTTTCATTTGTTGATAATTTTCCTGAAAATACAATATCTTTATTAAACAGTATCGTTATACTGTTGTCGTTATACTTATGTTTGAAATTTCATTTAAACAAGAGTATCAAACACTGTGGTCTTGGAAAATACTAATTTTATACTCACCAATAGGTTTTGGAATTTTCTTAGGCGCTTGCTCTTCGAGTAGCGATAGCAATTCATCTTCTCTGCATTTTGCTTTTTTCTTCAGTGTTTCGTAGCTTACTTCTGAATCGGTTAGCTTTGTGTTATATTCTTTACATATAGTTTCCAATTTGACCTGAAATTTTTTGCTGATTTTACTATTCTTATTCATGTTTATCAATCTACAATATCGTCCAAATTTCGGTACTCCTTAGGGCTTATGATAAATTAGATGAATATAAATTTGGTATGTTTAGAAATGTCAAGGCGACAACATAAAAAATGTGACTTTATGAACCTACCTTAGCTAAATTAATCATATTCATTTCTTCTTCTGCCATATTTACTTTACTTCTCAATTCTTCCATTTCAATGTCCTTTTCCTTGCTCAGTGTATTTAATTCTAAAATTTCGTCTTCTAATTTCGCTATGACACTCGCGTTGTGTTCTAACTTTTCCATTAGTTCTACCTACAAATATAATATGTTCAAATTGTTAAATTAATTAAACCAAAAAAACTGTATTCGATGGATTGCCTTTAGCATAGACAATATCCTGTAACATACTAAATACATAGGATATATAAATACGTACCACATTAGGCATGAAGATTCTTTCCCTTTGCGTAAGTTCAACAATATCTTTTAAATTTTTCTCGGCCCTCTTAGCATTTTTTCTCAAAATACAAGGAGGTGTTTTTGATTCTGAAAAGTAATTTGTCCGCTAAATTGTTTGCTTATAAAATTTTTTATCTTCCATTTGATATAAATTTCATTCGAACTTTCGAGACAGAAAATCCTATTCTAAATCTAGAATATGAGTGTAACGCGTTTAATGTGATTAATCATTTTGTAGATAAACTTACCATAACATTTGTGATAGGGCGAAGTGGGGCAGGTAGCTTCAGATATGCTATCGTCGTCACTATCTGGAAGTATTAAAAAATCAACAGTAAAGAAATATTTAAATTATACATTTTATCTCTTGTAAACCTTGACATTACAAAGGGCGAACTAACGCCTTGTGGCATTCTCCATTAGCCAACCATTGATGATTGAGAAATGTTGAGGCCATTTTCGGTGAAGATTAATTTTTAATACGAAACATAAATCTTTTTAGAACAAATACACTAATATCTATAAAATGGAAATAAGACATTACCTAACTCAATGATTTCTTCGTTGAAATTGACCTTTTTATCCCTGGGCGGAGGTGTTATCACTCGCGATGGTTCCTCCGGCAGAGTTGGCAGGCTCAAGGCGCTTTGTATAGGAGGGAATTCTGAACCTCCCGGTATCACCAATGGACTGCAAAAAAATGTATATCATTATTATGTATGTATGAGTATGAAAACCTTAAAAAAGGTTTATTATCGAGCAAATAGTATATGTTATTCATCCGTTTAGCAGACAAGTAACATCAGCCCTTATTCAAAAGATACAACACTCATTAATAGTTAACCATCATAACACAATAAAAGCAATTTTAACCTGATAATTTTTGTTACAGTCGCAAACACTTGACTTCCATGTACATTAAGCACAAATCATAAAACTATTTCCACAACTCAAAATGTTACTTCATGTGAATCTTTCTACATGCTATTTTCAAATGAAAAATATTCTTTCATGTGACACATTTGACAGTGTCACCATTAAGAAGAGTAGACGTAAATGTGGACAGTATTTTAAGTAGGTTTCTATGAATAATAAATATATTTAAAAAACTAATTGAATTCAAGCAGATACTAGCCTACTATTTTACTATCACTATCATCTCAATATTCTGGTTAATGGTCTAGACAAGACTCTAGAATAACAGTATGAAACGAACTTTTCTAGCCTTTTTATTTAAATTATTAATTACCTAATGCCAGAAACATCACACAGCAAAATAAAAGGGATAAATTGGAAGAGTTTGAAAGACTGAATGCAATGATTTAATAATTCCATTACTATAGAAAGAGAGACTTAAGCAAGAGAGAAACAAAAAACTTACTTATACTTAAGACTGGGCGTACAAAACTTTGGAACATTTGGCACTGCATCCTCTTGTATGGAATGCAGAGTTGATATAGTTATTCTCCGTGGCTGAACAAGCTTTCGTCGCGGGTTTAACATATCAGCAGTGCTTCTTTGTCCAAAACCGTTAAGTATCAGCTTTTGTAAAGCTGCTATCCGCTTTTGTAGTGAGTGGTTGTCTTTCTGCAATATGCAAAATTTTCTTAACAATTGATAAGATTAGTTCAATAAAAGATACAGAGAAGATGGAGCCTAGGATAGTAAAATTGTAGCTTTTAAATTTAGCCACTCATTAAAGCTGCTGGTAGACATGTTGTCAATGCACTGTAAGAAGCAGGCTGTACGAGGGAGAGAGGGGCTGGTACCTGTCAGAAACAGGCTAAAACTGTATAATTGCAATAGAACCTGGCAATCTCGTGTAAAAAATATATCTGAGTGACATTGACACCAGAATATAAGCCCAGAGTATAATCGAAATATAAGGTCGTTATATAAATATTTGCTTCATGGTTATGAAGGCTTCAGTTCATCAGGGCGAACTAAACAAGTTTTACCAAATACCACTTACAATTTTATCTAGAAAAACTAGAACTTACTTCGAGACTCTTCTTGTTTTCTAGTTCTGTTTTCAAAGTCGACAGCTCCTTGGTAAGCTTCTGGATCATCGTGGCGTTAGTGGCAACAGCGTTGACAGCTGGTTTGTTCTTAATAGATTTTGCCCTGTTTGCAAATCTTAAAACAAAATTAATATTATTGACATGATTAATAATTATATTACTATGATTGTTAGATACATCTACCAATTTATAATAACACTGTAAGTGAAATAGTCTTCCTAAATTGTTCTGACAAGATTAAAAAGTTGTCAATAGTTTAGGTTAGTCTATGTTGGAGACTTGTATACCACAATATGAACATAAACATAGATTTTTTGAGCAAAACAGGCTAAATTGTTACATCTTTCTGTTAACTCCCGCTAGTTTCTTACTGTTGAGTAAATACTAAATAGTGAATTTAATAACTTACTGCAAGGTGGATATTGTTTCCTCGATCGCAGCGGGTGTGACTGCACATATGATGCTAGTTTTCGCATTGCCACCTAACGAGTTCTGCAGTATCCTCGTCAGTTTACTGTCGCGGTAATTCACGTGCCTGTCATTAAAAGAATGCTATTAGATACAACTGATAGGTGCACTTTGGACTTTATAATTAATCGCTATGACTCGACATTCCTATCAATAAAGTGTGATTTCATAACGCGCCTAAAACATAAACGTGGGTTCGAAATGCGCCACACCACCAAAAGTATAAAAATTAAATTAAGTGTGACGCGCCAATCGTGGAATGTGCGACGTTGTGAGTGGAACTGAAAAATAATATTATGCACGCCATGTTACGTGTTTTTAAGGCTCTAGCCTTATTCACTATGATATCATTATTATAGTTGGAGACAAAAAAACGATATATACAAAGAAAAACAAACATACTTATTAGGATCATCTGATAGCTGTTTAATGACGAGAGCTAAGGAGGACAACGACTTGTTGATGTGAGTGCCCTCCCTGAACCTCAAGCCAGTGGCACCAGTTTGGCCCGCGCGCTCAGATCCCGCCAAATCAACTAGATTCAGTTGAGACACATTCACACATCCAACTTCCTCTTCACCCTCTGTGTGTTCTCGAGATTCTATTGTCTAGAAATAGAAAGGTAAAAAGTTATTAATTATCTTTTTTTTACATGTTTTTTTAATGTTTAATATCTTTTGAATAGCAAGTAAAGAACTTAAACAATCTGTCACCCTGTTAACCTATTATGAAGCAAATCAGTTCTTGTGTCAGTGTGAATGCGGACTCTATTTAAGACAACAATATTAGTCTTCAGGAATAGTAACGCATTTATGTCCAATTTCAGATAGGATCTCTATAAGGATGAGTATAATTATATGGGTTGCAATGACAAATTGAATAAGCACCTTATAGTTACAATACAAGTTTACCTGTTATATAAGTTCACCTGATATTATGTGGTTGCTACGACCCATGAATATCCATAACCAAATTCAAATATGATATAAATCCTATCTGGGGTCTAACTTTCTCAGTATCTCTAGCAATTACATCTCACTAAACAACATGGTAATAAAAAAAAGTAGCCTAATGTGCAATAATCTATTCCCATTATATTCAATAATCTGTGTTAAACTTAAAAGAAGTTAAAACTAGTGTAGGACGTATCTTTTGATTTATAAACTAAAAGAACTACTCACAATTTGGAATATGGAGTGTGATCTGCTACTTTCTTCATTCATATTGGTTGAACCAGTTTGTCTGTTGGCTTTGCCCTGAAATAAGATTGACATTCATACTGAATTGAATATTCAATTACTGTATAAAAGCAGCTATTCATAAAAGAACATGGCAACTATTTATTTGATCCCAAATTGGATTAGGTTTGCCTTCAACGCTTTTTATGTCCCACTGCTGGGTGTCTCCTCACAATTGGGGAAGGCCTGTAGCATACTCCACCACGCTGCTCCAATGCGGATTGGTGGAGAATTAAGTGGAGGATTGGGTATTAGGCTGTTTATAAAACTCTTATGTCTCTTTGTCATGTCAACAATATGGATTATGAAACCAAGATTGCTGCCACGTTTAATTTTACTGTTCTATCAGTAATGGAACTGTAAAGCATGCACTATACCAACAAACAATATTATTAAACCCTGAAGTTTATAGAAAAAAATACCTCATTCATAACTTCAAGAACTTCTTCCGGTGATGATGTCACTTTTTCTGTTGCATCTACTTTCACTCCGTGTATTGTATCTTGGATTTTAATGTTCTTTTTTTCCATATTCAATAAATCTATCAACGTCTCATTATATATTTCAAGATATGATACTCTGTAAATAGGTATATTAAGTAATATTAATAGGAGTTAGGTGACTAAGACATACACAAAAAAATCTATAAATAAAAATGGTGGGATACCTTACTAAGAAGTCTCTATTTGGTATACTTTTGATAATTTCAAACAAGTTGAGGATTGCTAGTGGAATAATACCGGGGGCCTCCTCAGTGCCTGTCATGGTATAGGTCTTGCCCGAAGATGTCTGTCCATAGGCAAATATGGTCCCATTGAATCCGGCCGTCGCCGCCTCCACGATCGGCTTTGCGATGTCATTGTAAACATCGCTGGTTTTAGTATCTTTGTCGTAAACTTTATCTGAAAATATTAATTATCTTTAAAACTGTTGTCCGTTCTTGTGTACACTTTAGTCAGTTTGTACAGTACAACACGGCCTTGAAATAGCGTGCATACTATGTTCTTTTTTGTTATTGGTTATAAGACTTATAAGAATTCCATACAAGTTGCGCATTAGAATAACTTAATACGTTACATAAATAAACCATGACATAATTACATACCAAACGTAAAAGCAGACACGTCTTTTCCATTTAGATCTATTTGGTATAGTGTATCATTGTGTACGCGCCACTGGTAAGAAAGTTTGTCTTCTATTTCACGGGAAATTAGGGGTCTAACTTTGACAACAACTTTGATATTGTCACACATTTTTAGTTCATAGTGTTTTAGACGCAAAATGCGGGATCACCAGTCAGCATAAGCAAAGAAATAAAGTCGCACAAGCATGTTTTTCTAAAAATGCCGACTAAAGTAAATTTTTCAAAGGTTTGAGATTTTCGGTGCTTCAATTTTTGAGTTTGACTGAATTTGACACGAACAGAAATAAAATAACCGACTCGATTCACAGACTAAAAAGAATACACAGACTCACAGTACACTTAAGTCGCACAGACTCCTTAGATTAGATGAAAGAAAGAGACAGTGACTTCGTGTTCTCGCCGTCAGCGACGTCAAACGTCAACGTCAACTCAAACTAAACTCGACTATTGAATCGAAAATCGAATTATTTCGAATGTCAAAAAGGAGTTTAGTGTTCTGTGGTCAAAAAGTCTTGTCATTTGTCTTAATTGTCTTGCTTTGCTTGTCATGTCACTCATGTCCACGCATTGCTTTGCTTGTAGGTTGTGTTGTGTGTTGTACTTTATGATAATTTTATTTAAAGTCTACTCAGATTAGTGTCAGTAATAAAAATGCAACACGACGATGTAAGTACATAACTAATCCATTTTAAATAAAAACTAACTTTAACCTATGTTATTTCTATAATCCCGGTCTGTTTGTAGGTAGTGTGGGCCATCATCAACAAAACACATTGTTCACATAAAGTAAGGTAAATACATGTTTTATTCCGATATTATTTTTATTATTATTTTTGTGTGAAATTGTTGATGTACCGTAATATAATATTTACTTATATTTCCAGCACTAAAACTCAACAATTTTGCCGAAATGAATATAACCTAACAGGTTTATGTAGTCGCGCGTCTTGCCCACTCGCGAACAGTAAATATGCCACGATTAGGGAAGAAAATGGTATTATTTATTTGTATATGAGAACGGCAGAAAGGTAAGCAATATTTTAAAATTTTTATTTATAAATGATTATCAAACGAGTATGCAGGCCTGATGTTAAGTAGTCACTGCAACCTATCATCGACTTCCAACTTCAAATAGGAGAGAAGTCCTATCTGAGATCATATGTGGAGGCGTTGCTACTCACGAGGACTGAGATGGTCGCCTAAAATATAGTGTGTCCAGCAGCAAACCACAAGAACCAAAACCAAACAAGTACTTGCTACAAGACTTGCTTCACAGCTGTTTAAGAGGATATGCACAGATAATCTTACAATAAATAAACTCTCATACACTCATTTTATTTGTTTTAACAATGACTTATTAATAGTAGTGTTGTGTTATTTTTAGAATTATGTTTCCAAGTAAACAATGGGAAAAAGTAAAGTTATCCAGAAACTTTGAGAAAGCCATACATCAGATCAACGAAAACCTTCTGTATTGGCCAGCATTTATCAAGGCAAAATGCAAACAGAGATTTGTAAAGATAACACAATATCTCATACGAATGAGAAAATTGAAACTCCGAAGAGTGTAAGTATAAAACTATAAACATTCTAAGTCATATTGATATATAAAATGCTTTGTCCTCAATGACTGACTGACGGATCAACACACAGCCCAAACCGCTAATCGAAGAGACCTGAAACTTGGATGGTGTGTTCTTTGTATGACGTAGGTCCCCAAAAAGAAAGAATTTTCCAAAGTTCTACGTCTAAGGGGGTGAAAAAGAAAGCAAGTTGTGATCTACAAGTAATTTTATTTTTAAGGCCCAATTCTAAAGTCCACATTGTCTACTGTGTCTCGGGATAAGCTAGTCCTTTATAATTAAGTAAGGAAGATTAACTTTTTTTTTAATATAGCTTATTTATATAAATTGTTTTACAGGAAGGAATTAGTACCAATACAACGCAAGATAGAGAGAAGAGAAAGGCGGAGAGAAGAAAAGGCTCTTGTTGCTGCTAGAATAGACAATGCAATAGAAAAACAGCTGTTGGAGAGGTTGAAGAAAGGAACAGTAAGTAAACATAGTTAAAACTGCAATGTTACAACAAATCTAAGTTAAAATTCTCATTTTGTTTATTTTTTTTAAAACTTGTCTATGTTAAGAAGTAATGCCAACATAAAAACTTATGAGCATATTTAGGTACATGCCGAAAGGGTTTCAGATCATGTCAAATTCATCACCAAGTTATTCTGTAAAAAACTTAAAATTAATGAATATTTAATTGCCAAAATAAAAAAATACAAACATATCTCTTTTCATTTCCAGTACAATGACATATACAACTTCCCACAAATGGCGTTTGATGCTGCGCTGAAGGCTGAAGAAATATCTGATGAGAGTGAAAGTGAAAAATCAGATGAAGAAGAAAAGGAGATGGAGTTGGAGCCGGAACTAGAGAAAGAGTTGCAGAGGAATGTTGAAGAAGTAGATGAATTTGTTGAAGCTGACAGTGATATGGATAGTGATGCTGTAAGTGACTTAATAACTTTAGAGACATTGTTTATTACTTTTTTAATTAGTATTGTAGGTCACTTTAGGCAGTCCACCTGGTAAGGTACAACCAACTTCATAACAGACAGTGAAAAAGTCTTGTCTCAAAGACTTGTGCCAACCATATCAGTCCTCATGAGTAGCAATGCATCCATTCTATTTATTTTTCAAGGTTGTCAATGGTTTTTGATGGTTCTCATGGGTTATGGTTTTGATGAGAAATTTGAAATTACAATGTAAAAAAATTTGGTCCCAATTTTTAATATAATATAATATTAATTTTTGAACTTTCTGAAGTGTTATCTTTAAACTACTGAGAGTTACCAGTAGATGGCATGTTTGGTAACGAAAATAAAAGTATAACTGTTTTGCAGCCAGTGCCTAAGTGGCTTATATCTAGTGATTGCACTTATTCTAAGGACGGCAGAGCTCTAAGGTGATCAAAATATTCACATTTTCTATGAGAATTTCTGACCTTAAAATATAATTTCAGGATAGTGAATCTGGACAAAAACAAGGAGTAGACGTGGGAAGTGATTTTGAATCTGAGACATCTGATATTGAGGTATGTTGTGACATTTTTACATTTTATTCATTTTAACAGTTTTTACAATAAATAAATAGGTTAGAATGGAGAGCAGATTTAAACATTATTTTTATTTAGTTATTTATTTATTTCTGTAGTATAGTATAGTCATTAAATGCGAGTGGTTTTTTAGGTTATAAATAGGTTAGTTTATACACAACTTCAAAAGTTATGCCCTAACATTTACCTACAGTCAATTTGTAAATATATTGTTTTAAGAATTAATAGCAGAATGGAGAGCAAATTTAAATATTATATTTATTTAGTTCTTTATTTATTTATTTCTATAGTATAGTATAGACATAAATGTGAGTGGTTTTCTATTTGATTTGTATCTATTTATAGTGTATATTTTTTCAGGATATATCTGTGAATGTTCCCGCCAAGAAGAAAGCACGAGTGGAGATAGAGTATGAGACAGAACCAGTCGCAAGTGTTTCAAGAAAGAAAATAAAGAATTAAACTGTTTACATAACCTGTATGTTTTATTTCATTTTTATATACGAGTGGTCGCGCGTAGGTCTAAATTTAAGGTTAAATAAAAGGTTACTCATTAACTCTGTATTTTAATACCAAACTACCTAAAGGGCAGATATCTTACAGAAAGTATAAAATTGTAGAATAAATTATTTATTTTATTCTTCTGTTCATGTTAGGTTCTTTATTTATAACATATCAAGGTCATTTATTTCGAATAGGTAGGTAATTATTTATTATTGTATTTCAAATTATTTATATTTACCACGTCATATTGTTAGTAGGTACATTATAGTTTTGAATTTTAGTTTTCTGTAACTATTCTCAATATAAACTAACTACATATTTCACATCCTTTCATGCAGACAGTAATTTCAAAAATAAACTGCTTCCTATTTGCATCCCAATTATTTAAATGAACGGAAAATGGCTTTAATAAGTTCTACCAAATAACATTTCCCTCATAGATAATGTATGTGATCTTAAATCAGTAAAATCAGTTTCATGTTTCTACAGATACTTTATGCATGTAGTTAGTCTATATTTTCAATTAAAAACTGGGTCCTATAACTCCTATATTCCATCAGTCCGTAGGTAGATATCTGAATTGGAATATGAAACGATTTTGAATTCAATAGGACCGTCCCCTAAGTTGGAGGGTGACAGTGTTCGCGAGTTAATTACGCTCGTTCGTTAATTAAGAAAGTTACGTTCTTTAGAATCTTCGCCTTTCAAAAGTAGGTACTATGATCACTGTTCGACATATTGAACCTTATCTAAGGGTGATTGATTACATTTATTATGAAATTCGATGATAGTAAAATCCAAATTTTCGTTTCAGTTTTTCTAAATTTAAATTACATGCCTACTTATTTTAAGCATAGAGTAAAATCTGTTAATTATATTTACAATCTGAGGTTGAAATTATTACATAATATAATGTTTTAGCGATTTGTTTTGTATTAGAGAGTTTTTTTAACGTTACCTACCTACCTAACATAATGACATAACCAGTAGGTATAGCAAAAAGGTCTTTTTATATCTATTTTCCTGTCGTAATTTATCTTCTTTTTCTGCCATAGGCTTTTTGAATGTTACTAAGGCCTATGGTAGATAATGTAGATAATACCTATATTATACCTAGAATTTGATAATTTACAAATTATCCCATTCTATCAGCATTATATTTTACTTTTCCTTAAATTATCAACTTAATTGGTTATTTTAAATTAAACATCAATAAATTTCAAACACGCTTCGTTTCTAATCAGCTCTGTATTGTAGATTAATTTATTGTTCCAGAATTATGGAGCGATAAATTCTATTTCATTATAGACAGAATACGAAATTGGGCATTCAGTGAATTGGATGTGCCCTGAATAACTAGTCAGTATTTAAATACCGAATGAATGATATTTTTCTTTCTAGATCAAATTCGTTTTATTTATTGGTTGATATTTAATTCAGAGGCAGAATATTAAATTTTTTTAATTACCTAACTAAGAAACTAAGTACCTAACTTAATATTATAAACGCGAAAGTTTATGTGGATGGATGTTCATTACTCTTTCACGTAAAAAGTACTGAATGGATTTTAATGCAACTCTATAATAATAATTATAGATTATACATCAGAATATCACATAGGCAACATTTTGTAAGATTCTGTGAATTGCTCGAAATACCTACTAATCCTGCGCAGACGAAGTCGCGGACACCAGCTAATTCTTTATAGTTCTCTTTATCGACCTACCTAATGGTTGTCTCGAAGTCCTATCTTGAAGAGGAAAGAAGCATTTTTATAAGGCATAGGGAAGGTGTACGGTCTATATCGCTACTAGGTGTGTTTTAAACGGCATCAAAAATAGAAATATCCATAAGTAATACGAGTAAGCTTCTTACCTATAAAAAGAAAGATTTCATTGGCGGTCTCACAAATTAACTTCCGACTTTCAATGGACTTTGTGCGTACAAAATAAATGTTTTGTGGATAAATACTTGATTAGCTATTCATGGTTAATTAAGTGAGATTTAATTTCGACTGTTGGCACGCGGCGTTTCGTGATGGTTTTGCTTAAATATAAATTCATGCCAAATATTTTCTTACTTTGTAACTTGCTTACGGAGTTCAGTTAACAATTTGATTTGTATTAATGTTGTGATTTCTCTTAAAATAAACTTTATAAAAGTTTGTTTTTCTTGCCAACTGAAGGAAAGCAGATAATCTGCATTATAAAAACAAAGGTTTATTCTTTAATTCGTCATGTAACATAAATTTAGGGTGGGGTACCTAAATAGAGAGCATAGGTACAATTAAAGAATGTTAAATAGTTTAAACAGTTCGTCGGTTTGAAGAAGTTCTTATTTAAAGATAATAAGTTATTAAGGTTCATTTGTGTACCTACCTACTTTTGTTATTTTATGCAATAAATCATTCATTCTTGTTTTCTCACAACAGGTTGTTTACCAGTAAGTTAATAATCAAAGCTTATGCCTAAGTAACAGTATAAAAGAGAATAAGGGACATGTCATCACCGAATCAAGTCTCGTCAATAACAATATCTTCATTTTGGCGAAGTTTCATTTGTAAAATGGAGTAGGTAGAAGCGGAGGCGGAGATTAAAAGTGTAATTTCCGATGACCCACTCGACACTTCCTTTGCGCAAGAACTGGCGGACACAACATGATGTATTATACTCAAAACCCTTGCTACGATTTTATTTATGACTCCTATTTATGGTTTTTATAGATTTATAATTGTTTCATGAATGATCGTTCGTTGGGACTCTACGATAACTGTTTTCAACACTGCACTTTCAGAACGCACTGGGCGTTCTGCTGGCTTTCTCCGAGTCCTCCGAATGCGCTGAGGAAGGCTACTTACGGGTTTTAGTGCGGTATGGAAAGATACCACTTAACGGTATGACTCCAATGAAATTCGGGTTCTGAAGGTTTCCCCTGTATTAAAAAGGTAGAATTCGAATAGTTTAATACTAGCTGGTGCCCGCGACTTCGTCTGCTCAGGATTAGTATTTCGAGCAATTCACACAATATCTTTATAAATTGTAACCTATGTGTTATTATGATGTATAAGCTATATTATTCTAAAGATTCATTAAAATCCATTCAGTAGTTTTTACGTGAAAGAGTAACAAACATCCTTCCATCCATACTTAGGTACTTTCGTGTTTATAATATTAGTAGGATTACCTACTTACTTCTACTTACTTAATAGATAGGTAATAAACATAAGTACATAAGGTATAAAACGTATGAATAAACGACGTATCAATCTCAGTACATTTGCCATACAGTGCGACCGCCGGCTATAAAGCGCAACCATTATGTATGACTGGCGGTAGGTATCAGCAATTAAACTGATTGCAGCCCGCGCTCAAATGACGTTGTGGTGCGTGAAATCAGTGGAAAATTTGAGCTGATGAGTTCGAGCTTTGATGGTTCTAAATTCGAAATTGATCATAAACAGTTTACCAATAATAATATGGTTAACTCATAATTTTTTATTGTGTATTTGTTATGAACAAGACAAAATCACATCTACAGACCTAGCACTAAAAATTTAACATTTGACCAACATGACACCAAAAATGAAAGCGGTTTGACGTGGGTGACATCTACAGGGCAACCTACCTAGGTAAAAATGAGAAAATCTGTAATTATCGAGTTGCTTTTCTCATCACAAAGGGTAGAGAACAGGGGCGTAACTTGTAACCAACCGGGACAAAAATTAAACTAGGGCCACGACTAAACTACTTATTTAGAATCGTTTATTCCATATTCACCGTGTTCCGAATTAGATGTATCTACTACATATTCGTCGCACTTCACATGTCATTCATCGTAGTTTATTTATATTATTCGGAATGTAGGAGAAATTTTCACTGGTTCAGTTTATAGTTTGTCAGTCCGAACGGGCCCCTGTCTAGCCCTCCGGTTACGCCACTGGTAGATAATCTCACTAGACATTAAAGGCCGCCCATTGTAAACTTAGCTGTAACAAAACGTAAATAAAATAAATGAAAAATGTCTTGCAAATTATGTACCTATTAGATATTGTTATAAAGTTTATGTATTCATAATTATGTAACCTAACACAGTTAAAACAACTTTCTTTATCTTAGGTACGTCTTTGGCTCATTATTTTCGTAATAATTATAGGTACGTACGCTGAAAATCAAGAAGCCGACTTTCCCTCTAAATTAATACCATATAATAATATCATCATGAAACAACCGTTTGAAAGGAAGTTACTTTCGTGTGTGTTAGGGATACATTACGGCACATATTGGAAGTTGAAGCAGCTTTTAATGAATTTTTGGGGTAAGTTAAATATTTTGTTTGGAAGTAATTAAAAGTAACAATATAGAGGCGTGTGATAAAGGTAACTTGGCACCTTCATTATTTATGATAGCATGTTACGATATATTTCGGCTGTGGCGTTGATCGGTAGGTACATACAAGTTAATACTTATGCAATGGTCCCTATATAAAGTAGATATAAAAATCATCATATTTTGGTACTAATCATAATTATGCTTTTCTTTATTATTATTACTATTTTTTTTTATATGAAGTAGCAGACGAGCATGCAGGCCACCTGGTGTTAAGTGGTCGCTGCCGCCCATGGAAATCTACATCCAACCTCAAGCAGGCTCGTGTCCTGCTTGAGGTCGCATGTAGTTGTGCTGCTGCCCCGGAGGCTGATGGTCGCCTCATGTAAGTTTTATATCACTGTTTTTCGGGTCCTAGACCTACTAGGTACCCACATAATAAATTATTCTTTAATCTCTGTATCTACGATGATATAATCTCTGCACTACTTACGTAGGTATCTAGTTTTGTTCAGTATTTAACCAAGTTCTGTGGACATTAAGGAAAATTCGCTTTGCAAATGTAAATTGCAAGCAAAACTGACGATAAGTTTTATCGCAGTCTTCAAACAGCAGTTTTGATGCAAATGCAGCGAGCCGATAATATCGCGATATTGCTCACAAATAGCTGGAAAGTTTAAACCTCGTCCTTTTTATTACGGAGACGCGGAAAGCTTTTAAAGTTTCATTATGGGAAATGCAGACTTCATTAGACATGAAAGGAATTTGATGTAAGCAATCTGATATGATTTTTATAATAATTAAACTTTCGTTTCACGGTTTAGTGGACTTCAATAAGGAAGGATGTATTTTTGTGTATCTGTAGCTCCATAAGTCTTTGGGAAATTCTTATTTTGTCTTGGAGGATAATGCTTCCAGTTGGGTACCATAGAAAACCGCCCTGAGCAAGGGGATTGGAAGAACCTAAGGTACAACACGAAAAAAATGCTGAAATAAAAATGATTGCAAGCAAAAATTAAAATCGACCAAAAAGTAAGAAATAATTATCTGTTAAATACTTACAGAGTCCTTCAAGAGGTTATTAACGAGTCTGTGCCGTGCAATGATTTTAGTATAAAACAAAGTCGCTTTCTCTGTCCCTATATCCATATGTATGCTTAAATCTTTAAAACTACGCAAGGGATTTTGAAGCGGTTTTTTTAATAGATAGAGTGATTGAAGAGGAAGGTTTATATGTATAAACGTTCAACAGTTTTTCTGTAGTGTATTTTGTATCAGCATTGCACCCGTGCGCAGCCGGGGCCGGTCGCTAGTAAAAAATATATTTAGGTGCCCTCATACAAGAAGCTTTTTTTATAAATCACATAAGCTTTAATTAATTAAATCTTCATTAGGTACTTATTATAATTTTGCACTAGATATTATTTTAATCAGTATTTTAGTTTTAAATTAAGCATGTAACATGTAGATACTAGTCAAACCATCATCCATCCCTCCTATCCTAATAGATTACAGATTAATCGTGTTTCCTTTTATTTATCTTAGTCTATTTGAAGGGTGAGACCACAGATCTATCATTTATAGATGTACCTACCTACCTATCATTGTATACAAATTTACATGTATTAAATGGATGGGTGTATCTAAACTTTATAAAGTCCCTTTTTATCCCAGGTTAATATTTTTTGAGAAGTCATAAAGGGAACTTAAAAAAGTAGGTAGGTAGATAGATACCTTTTAAAAAATTGAATCATTTTGTTTATTCTAATTTAAATCTTACTCGAATCAAATTATTAATCCTTTTGTAAGTACACTAATTAATTAATTGTATATCGAAAATTTTTTTTATGTTTTTGCAACGTAAGTAGATATAACTTTAAACAATAATAATTAAGATATAAATTCAAACTTTATTTTTTGTCAAAGTAATTATATAGGTAGATAATGGTTTATACAATGCTTATAATATAATTAATGTCTTAAAAAACCCTTAAAAAGGTAAAAACATGATGCAAATGTTCGTAGTTTAATTTGCAAATTTAATGAATAACTTACAGACATTTCTAATATCTAACGTACCTATGGGCGAAGGTCCTTTCGAACAATTAATTGTTTCGAATTAATCTCGGCGTTTTATTGACTGGTAGGTATATTAATTTAATATGTAAAATATATTATGTACATTTGTATTATGTTTTATATGAGAAAGTACTGCAATAACTTTATGTTGTATATACTTATACTTATATAAATATACTTTACTTTGTTTTTATGCCAAACTAGGTTTTGCCCGTGACTTCGTCCACGTGGATTTCATAACTAATTGGATTGTTTAATAAATTTTCGAGTTCTGAATTAACAAACAAAGAATACTTATCTAAGTACGTACGAATTGAGAACCTCCCCGTTTTTGAGGTCGACTAAAATTATACCGACTTAAACAGATATTTATTTGTAATTGTGGAGCCAAAACATTATTTACCTACTTTGATGATGGCTTATAATAATAACTTATTATAACTTATTGCTTATAAGTTAGCAATGTTGGCAGGACTTGTCAAAATTTGAATCATTAATCTATTCGCAGACATTTCTACGTTCTAACTTTTCTATGTCCGTAACAGCCCTTCTGAGCAAATCGTTCCGAATAAATCCCCAACGCTTCATCAATTACCCGCCGGTACACTAATTTAATGTAATGGAGAACAAATGTTCGAGATACTGCTCCAATGACTCGTTAGTACAGAAATTGGATTATAATTTTGATCACTGATTAGGTACTCTATATTGCCTACGTTAGGGTCCGCTCAGTTTACCTGTATGGGCTTTTCGTAAAAACACCCAGAAATAAAATTAAGTAAATTGTTATAAATTCTAATAAATTAAAAACTCTAGACAGACTGCTTGAAATTAAGTAACTAAACCTTGCTTGGACTTCTACAAAAATAAAAAGTTCAGCCGGTGTTGAATTTTTGTCAATTCATTTATCTAATATATAAAATTTCCATGTCACAATGTTAGATACCGTACCTACTCCTCCGAAACGGCTCAACCGATTCTCATGAAATTTTGTGTGCATATTTGGTAGAC
>DWAV01000147.1:0-26807 GCA_018231305.1 Noctuana lactifera
CGCGCTTCCGTGCTTCGGACGGCACGTTAAGCCGTCGGTCCCGGTTGTTATCGACAGATAACAGTCGTTAAACCTGGCCGGAGGCCCTTTGGACCGTTTGGCAACGTCCGACACGGGTTGGCCACTAACCCCTATATCCACCAATCCGCAATGGAGCAGCGTGGTGGAGTATGCTCCGAATCAGGGAGGCGTATTATCATTCGATGGTATAATCCGATACTAGGATGGGTGACCGCTAGTGGCAAATTTGAAAAATACATATAATTTTACCAATTTTCATAATGATAACTGGTGGACCGACCAGTAGTTTTTGAGTTTATCGATGACATACAGGCAAACATTCATTTTAATGTGTATAGAAGATGTATTACATTACTATGTATGTATTTTATTTAGAAGGTCGGTAAACATTGTCAGGATATACTAGTACCCACCTACTACATAAGGTATCTAAGTGTAGTGGGATCAATGAAAACCGCAAGCTACCTGTGTTCAAAGTAACAAGTATCTACTTAGTATTATTTCCGCGAATTCAATAGCACTAAAGACATATTATTATGTATTTGATAATATCATGTTTATTGTATCCATCCATCATGCTTGCATGCATTCACATATCATTGATGTAACATTAGAAGCAGCAAAATGTCAATGTAATATACTATCTGTGCCACCCGGTTTCACCTGCGTTAAGAATTGCAACGTGACGTTTGATGGCTAATAGCCTTCTTCGATAAATGGACACACTTAAAGAAGTTTTCGAATCAGTTCAGAATTTCCTGAGATTAGCGCGTTCAATCGAACAAACATACTCTTCAGCTTTATATTATTAGTATAGATAAAATACGCCTAATTATTGCTGTTAAAAACTGTCTTAACTAATTTGCATGCGGACGAATTCACGTTCTCTCCTAGCATATATGTAATAAAATTAGGGCATAATCAATATACTGAAAACACATTCTAATGTGTTAAATTGTTAAAAAAATGGTTAATAAATTAATAAGAAACGAAAACAAACGTTATCTCAAGCAGTGTCCAAAAAAAAAGAAGGTTAATTTCTCAAACCTCCTACTAATAGAAGGATAATTTATTCACTTAGTCCTAAGATTATAGTAACGATTAAGACTATAAATAAATATGTGAAAGTTTTATTTAAATAAGCACACTTAAAACGGTGAAAAAATATTATCTGTATTTATTATATTCTGTCGGTATTATTCGCTGCTAATTACTTATGACGTACGTAGTAGGTCAGTTATCAAAAATTAAAGATTAACCCTTAAAATTCCGAAAATACGTTGAAAAGAAAATATTTATATTAATTTTAGGGTTTTATGAAATGTTGTAATTTATTTTCATATGTATATTGAAGATATTAATGAAAAGAGAACACACGATAACTCTGATTTAAGACTGTACTAACTGTGGAGTAAATACTTAATTAAAATTTTTAAGTAATATAATTGTATATGCGTATTTGTTTCTTTATTTATAACTTATTTTACAACCATATGAAGTTAGCCACATAAGTGAAAATTTGCAATACACTCAATTCAAGTTAACAAATATATATATATATTATATTATATATTATTATGTATCATCCAGTTTCGTTAAGTCTATCGCCTCTTACTTTGTAATTAATTCAAGCCTACCGTACGAGTGTGCCGTCGCACGCGGTTGATGCAAATTAATATTAATATTATAATGCGTGGTTTGGTTTCCTGTTTTTATGTCACACCATAATAAACGCAAGCTTTCAACTTGCTGGCCGATTCGTTGTGTATTGGTGTTATGGTAAACACGATTTTTTAGTTTATTTTACAGGCGATCTTGTTTGATGTGGCAATAAATATTGTAACTTTTTATTTTGAACTAGCTATGCCACGCGGTTTTACCCGCGTTAAGAATAGTAACGTAATGCTTGATAGCCTATAACCTTCCTCATGAATGTAGCTATCATATACAAAGAGAATTTTTCAAATCCGTCCAGTAGTTCCTGAGATTAGCGCGTTCAAACAAACAAACAAATTCTTCAGCTTTATATATTAGTATAGATATAGGGTTTGTTCTCACCATTCAAAATAATAACATGCTTAATGATTTAACTGTAACACATATATTGTATGCATGTTTTGGCTATTAATGTGTTACTAATCAAATCTAAAATAAATTATTGCTACAAACATAATTACAAGATTAAATTATTTAAAAAAAACAAGTAAACGGGCTATAGTAGGTGGAGCTCAGCTTAAGGAGATAGATGCAGGATTCCATGCAGCGATTTATTGTATGAACAAGCAGGCTCACAACGTGCATGTAACGTATAAAATAACACTGAGTTTGCAACGTCGTCAGGTCCACAAGCGTCCGCTACGGGAGGAGGAGATAGCGGCGATCTGCGAAGGCGTGGTCTGCGGTCTCTCGTACCTGCACAGCCTCGGTCGGATACACCGCGACATCAAGGCGGGGAACATTCTGCTCACGGAGAACGGGACGGTGAAACTCGCGGACTTTGGAAGCGCGAGCATCAAGTGCCCGGCGAACAGCTTCGTGGGAACGCCGTACTGGATGGCCCCTGAAGTCATATTGGCAATGGACGAGGGACAGTATGATGGAAAGGTTTGTGCTTTAGTAGGAATTCTGTTGATTTTGTGCTCCATTCTGTTTTAATTATGATAGGTATAAGAACCTCAGTTCGCCTTAAATGGTACTTTTATATACTTGTCTTGTATATTACATATGGTACTTGTATATATAAATATGTTATATATACTTGTATGAACTCTTCACGACTGCACCCTGCCAGTATTATAACTGCCGCTATGCATTTGTTTCAGGTGGATGTTTGGTCACTTGGTATAACATGTATTGAGTTGGCGGAACGCAAACCTCCATATTTCAACATGAATGCCATGTCAGCTTTGTACCACATAGCTCAAAACGACTCGCCAACACTGCAAGTGAGTACTGAGTTGCACTGAGTCTGAAACTAATTTGTGATATTCACATGACACTCGTAACGTCTTATCATGTTTCTGTTACAGTATTGCTAAATCCTATATATGCGAAATCTCATGATAAGAACAGAATTTTAATCCTTACGATTCTTTGGATATAGATATGTTTTTATTAAAATGATCCTTTTTAATAAAAATGCATGATTACAACTTAAATAATAACTTGTAACACGTACAGCCCCTCACGTGGGTGCCATGCACACAAAGTCCACTTCACAACCACCCAGACCGGGAACAGATATCTAAATTTAGTATTTTCCCTGCTGGGGATCGAACCCAGGACCCTCCAAATGGCGCGAAGGCATAGTTACCACTACACTTTCCTATAACAAATCAAAGCACACGTTAGTTTGTAACACTGTAATGTAACGTAGTGGTAAGTCTTAATTGTCTTAAAAAGGCTATATCGAAATTATTTGTACGACTTGTACAGGCTCCCGAATGGACGGATACGTTTCGCTACTTTGTAGAGGCGTGTCTTCAGAAGAATCCTCAAGATCGTCCGTCGTCAACGAAACTCCTCTCGCATCCCTTCATAACGCGACCGCGTTCGCCCAACGTACTTGTCGATCTAATACAGAGGACCAAGGCCGCAGTGAGAGATTTGGACAACCTCAACTATAGGAAAATGAAGAAAATACTTATGGTGGACGCTGACAATGAGAGTGCTATTGGTGAGTTTTTTTTTTCTTTAGTATTAGTAATGTAGATTCATTCGTTCATATACTTTAATTTTCCTTTTATTTGTGTTTCATATTTCAAGGAGATTTGGAAGGTAAGCGATCACTGCATTTAGTTCCTATTACGAGTATGTATTATGTTTATATATTTTGTGGCTCATGTTTCATAAGTCTAGAATTTTTTGTCGTGACAAAACCTATCAGGTGTTTGTTAAACGTGTGATCTGTTGGTATGCCAGTGTCTGCGACTTATCTGTGGCCTTATATATCCGTATAATTTGTCTAAATAAGATATAACACATCACACAGTGGGGGACCTGCCTTCACTTTACATCCAGAAAGCTTACACAGTAAGTGGAACATCGTAGTGAGGTATCTTGTCAATGTAACGTTATGCTACAGGAAACACTAAACGCGTGTGAATTGACAGCACCACGATTTGTAGGACTAAGTGTAATTTTTGTAAAGTGCGTTTTATTGTAGTATACTTGTTTATAAATTCAACTACTTACTTGTTATGTTCAGGTGATAGCGAAGAAACAGCGGAGGAGCGGTCTGGCGGTGACAGCTCCAAGTCAAACTCTGCTACTTCGGAACACAGCGCGGCTGGTGCTTCCAGTCAAAGCTCGTCCTCCGGCAGCTTGAGAAGACGGCCTCACCCCGTATGACTATTATTTATTTTTTCTAGTTACACAAACAAAGTATTACTATAAATTACAAGTAAAAAAAAAACAAAAAATTCTTTATTTCATTTTAAAAAATTGTAACAAACAAGTGGCAAGGGCCCCCTGTACTGGGTTGGAAAACCTGTATTACTGGGTCCCCGCTCCTTCACACAGACAATAGACAATAGGTGTAAACTATGCATTACAATATTTCAGATTAATAGTATTAAGAAGAGTGATATGACTAATAGATACCGTTAATGATTATAGGGAGATTTCAGTTATGAGAGATTGGCATGTAGATGAATATTTTATTGCTATGATAAACTTGCTTTTTTTAAAATGTTTATCAGTCACATACAACTTGTTGGTTACGTCTACAGATGAACGCGAATCATCACAGCCAGCACCAACAGCAGCCGACGTATCAACATCTCAATCATCAGCACTCATCACACGCTGCTAGGTATGTTCGTTTGTGTGCTTACTGGAATTTGTGTCGATTCTAAATTATGCTTGAAAATAGAAGCAATTAAATGTTATTCACTATGTATTAGTGACTATTGGTTATTGTAAATAAACAATATTCTAAATGTATTTGATCATCACCATTCATTATTCTCCCATTCCTCAGCTTCCTAACCCATACACATTGCTTATATTCTACCTTCCATCTTGTATTTGATAAAAAATTCTATCTTCTTCACTGTTTATCTGAATTACATGATTTTAATATCGTCAACATGCATGATGTAAAAAATAATAATAGTTATGATGCACATTTTTCAAGATCTAAATAATTTTAAAAGTGAAAACGCAATTGAGGACCGTTAATATCCTAATAGTCAATTTCATATATTATGCACAGAGTTTAATGAAGTGGATTGATGCACCCACATCATGCTTTGGCCTGTGTTTTAGAAAATGTAATTCACTTCCTAAGCCGTAGTTACGTATCCGCTCCAACCGTCCCTCGGCGCTGCATGTCACGCACTAGACCGCCTCAATTCCCTTTCAGAGCACGCAAGCGCTGGTTTAACTCATGTTGCTGTTTCGTACGCAGAGAGAGCGACAGCCCCGTGCCGCCGCAGCACGACGACTATGTGAATCGGGACGCGCTACGGGACTACGCGAACAGGGACTCGTTGTGCGACGACTACGGCGACGACTACGCCAACAGGGAGGCCATACGCGAAGCTCAGAGGGAGAGGGAGCGAGAACGGCAAGCCAACGAGTACAGGGAGTACGTGAACGCGCCCTCCACCTGGCAGAGGGAGGACAGCGGCGACGACAACAGGAACACGCAACGCCGTCAGACGCATAGGAGTATGTTTGCGTTCTCTTTCTAGTTATTAACTTGCTTTATATTTTTAGGGAGTTTTGACATATTACTTTAATGTGTAATGTGTAATACTTCACTGTTATTTATAATTAAAGGAACACATTGTAAAAACATTGTTTATCCATTTCAGGTGTGAGTAACAACGTATCGGCGGCGATGTCGCTCGTGTCGGAGCATGGCGCCAACAACTTTGCGACCATCAGAACTACCAGCATTGTCACGAAACAGCAGAAGGAACACAACCAGGTAGCTAATTTGTTGCATTCATCATGTTATCAAAATGTCAAGAAAATATGTTTCTTTGGAATTTTTTGAGCGATAAAGTGAACAGATGATCAAAATGGATTTCAACAAAATTCTTTATGCAAATTGTACCTTTTGGAATATCAAAAGATAAATAGTTCTAGTATTTCGTGCATTTTATTTAGGATATAAATAAAAATCGGTAAGACGTAGTGCTATAAAGTGAATTTGAGTTTGTAAGAGAGTAATATTTTTTCAGGAGATGCACGAGCAGATGTCGGGGTACAAGCGCATGCGGCGCGAGCACCAGGCGGCGCTGCTGAAGCTGGAGGAGCGGTGCAAGGCCGACGTGGAGGCGCACAAGGCGCAGCTCGACCGCGAGTACGACGCGCTGCTGCAGACGCTCTCGCGCGACCTCGAGAGGCTGCAGGTGACTCTCGCGCGCAAACATATTTAATCTTCATTAAATATTGTTGCAACCCGGTGTTTGAGTAACTTCACAGTAACGTTTCTATGGCGTAGACGTTTATAGAATAGAATAGAGCTATCTAGACTGTTGGTTTCACTAAAATGATCTATTATATCTCATGTTAATATTTGAGTCACTAATACGCTTATTAACATTGCAGACGAAACATGCGCAAGAGAGGGAGCGCAAACTAAAACAGAATGCAGCAGCGGAGAAGAAATTAATAAAGGACATAACCGCGCGGCAGGAGCAAGAGCGCAAGGCGTTCGAGACGCAGCGCAAGCGTGAATACAAGGCGAATAAGGAGCGATGGAAAAAGGAACTCAGTATGGACGACGCCACGCCCAAGCGACAGAGAGATGCCACCTTGCAGTCGCAAAAGGACAACCTGAAGCAGGCGGAGGCGGCCGAGGAAGCGCGGCTGGTGCGCTCGCAGCGCGAGTACCTCGAGCTCGAGCTGCGCCGCTTCCGCCGCCGCCGCATGCTCGCGCTGCACCACAAGGAGCAGGAGCTGCTCAGAGAGGTCAGCCCACACCCACACTGTGCTGCTCGCACGGCACTGACCTATACATGCATACTCTATAATACTACTCGCGAAATTCATCGCGATGCTAGGGTAGGGGCTTGACCCACTAAAAAACAATAAAAAATGAATCCCCGGACAAGATTCGCGTGTCACTTGTCATCAGGGCTTTCACAGAGATATCTAGGGCTACATAAAAGATTATTTTTTGTTCCGGCAATAATATTAAGGTTAGAGTTATAGTTATATGTGATGAACAATTGAACTCTACACATTATTATAAATGCTACATGTCATAATACTAGTCTGTTCTTTTTTAGGAGCTGAACAAAAGGCAACAGCAACTTGAACAAGCGCACGCGATGCTCTTACGTCACCACGAAAAGACGCAGGAGTTAGAATATAGGCAACAGAAGGGTGTGCATGCACTAAGGTATATACCAAGACTTATTACTATAGACTTATTTTAAATTTAAATTCGTCATTTAAATTTGACCGTTACTATTAAAGAACAAATTTCTTCAAATAAAGTTATTATTTCATACGAAACTTCGGGAACGGCCAAACTGAAATCTGAGCATGCCACTGCATTAATTGATAGTGGTGGTACAATTCTATGTGTATGGTTATCACTAATTTATCATGCAACATTGACAAACTTTGCAGAGAAGAACAGCTATCGAACCAACACGCGACGGAACTGGCGAACCAACGCGACTACATGCAGCGTGCAGAGCACGAGCTGAGGAAGAAGCACGCGTTACAGTTAAAACAACAACCTAAGAGCCTTAAAGTGAGTTCATTGATGTCTTAAACCTTTACTTACTTTATTGAAGTTTAAGTACCAAATGCACCGACTTCGGCCAGCACAATGGACTTTGGCCTAAAACCCTTATGTCTATGTCATTTATTATGGGCCTTTGTATCTATTGTTCGTGTTCAAACTGAATAATATTTTTCATTTTAATTTCGCTGTTTTTTTTTTGTTCAATCCTAAGATAATTGTTTTCTTATTTCCATGTAAACAGCAAAAAGAGATGCAGATACGCAAGCAGTTCCGGGAAACGTGTAAAATACAAACTCGTCAATACAAGGCGTTGAAAGCACAGATATTACAAACAACAGCAAAGGTTTGTGTATATTATAATGATTACAGCTCTTACTCGTAACCCTTAGGCAGACGTTTGACAAGTTCATGTTATGTTTACCTCTTTAATAGAAGTTTATAATGTTTTTGTTATTTCTTTGAGAGTAACATGAATCTAATAATACACCCATTCCACAACACGAACTTGTTATAGGATCTAGAGGTAAATCAAATAACAATTATTTATAGATATGTATGTTAGGGGCCATCCATAAATTAAGTGAAACACATTGAGAATAGTACACGTTATTACAGGAACATCAGAAAGAAGTTATAAAGTCACTAAAGGACGAGAAGCGACGTAAACTAGTATTATTGGGCGAGCAGTACGACCAGAGTATCAGCGAGATGCTGCAGAAGCAGACAGTGCGGCTTGATGAGAGTCAGATGGTGTGTAACATGTATTTTGTTATTAATTGTGGTTTACATTTAAGTGTTTTACTAATCTTTTTTTATAAAAAAGCATATTTTATCAATCATTCTTTTATAAATATAAATTTAGTTTCTGAATCTCATAATAATATGCTTAACTATGATACTATTTTTATTGGCCATAGTAAATCTTAGAAGGCGTTGTATTTTGATAGCTCCCTAAGAATATCTAAAGCTTACACTGAAATAAAAAGTTTAAAATTAGTGTGAATAATTGTATTTGTGCACGGTGCACGGTGTACCACTCAGATGGAGTGCCAGCAGCTGAAGATGCAGCTGGAGCACGAGCTGGACATGCTGACGGCGTACCAGAGCAAGAGCAAGATGCAGGCCGAGGCGCAGCGCAACCGCGAGCGCCGCGAGCTCGAGGACCGCGTCGCCGTCCGCCGCGCGCTCCTCGAACAGAAGGTACCGCCAACAGCGACATGACATTCTGTTTACGTCTGTTATGTCGGCCTCCGGTCACCTAACACCTAATTTGGACCATTGTGATGCACGAATTCTCTAAATGGGTTTGGTTTTCCGATAACTGTCTGGTTTTATGAAGTTCAAAGTTCAAGTTAAAGATTGTATTGATAGGTTTATAATATAAAGGATGTTGTTTCTCTGGTTACAGATGGAGTCGGAGTGCGCGCAGTTCGTGGCGGAGCGGGCGGAGCGCACGCGCATGCTGCACGAGCGCCACGAGCGGGAGCTCGACCACTTCGACAACGAGAGTGCGCGCCTCGGTTTCAGGTAAATCCACTTCATCAACAATAACCCATCAAAACGCGGTTTTCTGTACTTCACATGCCATTCGAAAACTTGACGGCGAACTCTCAGCCATGCAGGTTCAACGGAACTGGAATGGTTGGAAGAAATTCAACCACTAGGCTGGCTGTATGTCACTGGCTTGCAAGTAAATCGTTAAAGCGCTCTGGTAATGTAGGGAAACATTTTACTAGCTGAGATTCCTCAAGATAGTGGATAACGCCCTGCAACTTGCTTTTTCTCACTACAGGACGGTCAGAAAAAGGTTAACTGTAACTAGTTTAACGACCGTTATCTGTAATGACTGTACCCGGAACTGACTGCTTGATGTGTCCTCCAAAGTACGAAGGAAGTGTGCATAAAATTTTGCTCAGTACCTTTTAAGTGCGGACCATGTTATTAAATTTAATTATCTTCTCAGCGCGATGGCAATAGCAGAAGGCAGTCGGGAGGGCTACGGCGAAGAGGAACAATCTCTCTCCGGTTCCATGCTGTCGCTCGCGCACAGCAACTCCTCCGCAAGCTTCCCCGCGGGATCGCTCTGAACATTGCACTCACGAAACCGCGCCGTGGTCTATCACTCTGCAATATTTGCTGTAAAAAGGTGAATTGTTCACTAGCTGTGACACTGATACTCACAGGGATTATTTAAGTTTATTGATTTGAGGGTCCTATTCATATGTATGAGTTCTGTAACAGCAAAAAAACTATATCGTGCCATACATTTTGTATGACAATGGCGATAATTTTCGACATAATTAACGTCAGCGCCGACGCTGGTCACATTTTCACTGATACCACTGTGTTGGTAAATATTCTTAACTTACGAAAAATGCAGAAGTGTTAAATTTTTTATACTATAGACCACGGTTAAGGTTGTTACAACCATGCTGTTGCCACAAACAGATTATTATTATTATTATATTGTAACATCATAATTATTATTGTAGATGATATTTTTAGTAATTGTTTCTATTAGTTTTTTTTAAGATAATTCATTTAACTGGATTAGGTACGAATATAGAGAATTATTATTATTATTAGAAGTGATGTTGTGTTTTGTACTATTTCCAAAGTAAGAACTTTAATATTCCAGAATAATTTTTTATTAAAATATTAATTTCAATATGAAAAATGACACGATCATACATTAATGTTATTACGTTTTTGGCAACAGCATCTACAATGTCCCATTATTGTTATGAGACTGTACAGCCCTCCCACTAAAAAATTGGTTAGTAAATTAATGCAATAATATACAAATTGTGATCTTAGCTCGGTTTGACCATTTTGTATGTGATTTTTTGTTTTTTGTCTTCCAAGGGTATGTCAGTATTTGAGTTGCCAATATGTTTGTGGTAGGGGGGGCATTTCCTATTCTGTTACACTATTAAGTTTATTGCACTCCATAATTATTTAATCTGTGTCTTCTTGCATCAGTGTGTTTTTTGCATCTTCTATATTCTACTTGGAACATTGTCATAATTATGTGGTCCTCAAAACTCTCAAAAGGTTGCTTGACCTTCATCATCTCCGTAAATCACAACCATGAAAAATGATCTTATTAATCTAATTGATAGAATCAACAAAAGGAACAGATCATACATCCAAGACTGCCACATTATTCTTTGTAGAGAAAGAGATTTTCTTACGCTAGTTGTCAGAACTCATGGTTTAATTACCCAATAAAGAAAAAAACATTTAATTTTGCCGCTATCATACAAATATAACATGTTCTAAATTAGAAATAAAACAGATAACATAATTAAGGGTTTCGAATTGTTAATGTTTAATGTTGAGTGCAATTTAGCAAGTGGCCTATGTACACAATTTTTTGCTCAATACAATAAAATAAATACATATTATATTGAATTATATGCAGCTGTCACTGATACAATTTGTAATGAGAATTCCATGACTTATACACTATTATAGAAATTGTAGGTATATCCAAATAAGGTACAAAATGTATAATATAATATAAGAATAGATTATACCCAGTTTGATCAGGCTGATAAGTAAGAATAATGCACTCACTTATAGTAGGTGCCATACTTTTTGCTAAGCTGAAGATTTTGAGTTTTGCTGCACGATATACTCGTTATAATAATAATATAATATACGCTCGTGATAAACAAAACATTCACAAATCACAATTTATATAGGTAACTTGTTGGGGAAAGGCCTTTGAAAAATCTACTTACGAATAAGTATTATGAATGAACAATAATTGAATATTTATGTTACAATTATGTATTTTATCAATTCCAAATAAGTACGCAGCATACTTCAGAATGGCTAAAGTTGGAGACTACTATAAAATGATTCACAATGAAAAGTATTATTGCTTTAGTAGCATTGTTTAAAAATTTTATAGCAATAAGTAAGGAATTCTAAATTACGGCAATTATATATATACAGTTATACCTCATAGTGAATAATATACAAAAGTTGTGACAGGAAGATTGGAAATTGAGGTTTTGTGACATGAAAGTAACAACATTGTGTATCCATTTACCAGATACCGTTTACCTACTGGCCGATTGAAATGAGCTATAAAGTAGTATTTAATTAATACAAAATTGGTATCTATCAATTATTTACTCTTTTATAAAAAACTATAACTTAGGTTTTTAAAATTAAATAAAGGAAATGCAAATAAAACTAATCAGATTGCAGTAAACCCATAATACTGTTACTTTCATTACTCAGAATGTGGTTTTGTACGAAAATATAAAATTAATGTTGTTATTAATTAATTGAAGCTGAATGTCTCAAACACACTGTTGCATGTCTTAAGAGATGTTTGTATGTTGAAGAGGTGATATGGGAGGCTGTGTGCGATAGCATGATGTTTGAGAGTAATAATAATACACTGACGAGAGCATGAGACGCTTTTACTTAGAATTTAACTCACCATAAGACTTTGCTCTCTTGAATTAGACGTTTTTTAAGCGCATCATATGTTTAAAGTTTAAATTTGCTATGCTTTACCGCTAAGAAACTTGTTTTGAAAACCGTAGAGGTATTTGTAAAATCATCAACACGTTAAATTTTATGGTAATTAATAACGAAATTAGGAATAACATTCGGCCGTCCAGCAGTTAGCGGTGCGTTAACCACTAATACAACAGAGCAAGGTCAATTAGAGAGCATATTTAATACTAAAATTCTAGTTATCTTGATCTACTCTTGTATGATATGTAGTCTGTCTTAAGTCTATAGTGGTTTTAGCTAATTTTCCATCTTGATATTCTACCAAATAATGCAAGATCGAAAAATTTCCGAGTAAAGAGCGAGAGCATGTCAAATGGTATTCTAAGGTAAACTTTGTAGTGTAATCGAGATTCGAGACGTATTGATCCTCAAAGTGTACGCTTAAGAAGCTTGACGAAGAGTTAAGAGTTGTGCGAGGAGGCGCCGCCGCGCCCGGGCGCCGTGCATTGACCGCAGTTGGACACATAGGACGGATATTTATATTGTATTATTTATAACAATTAGATAGTCAAAATTCTAATATTCATATCATTAGTTTTTACTTTAGGAGCAATTTTTGCATATTATTGTAATTGTATGTTGAATTTTTTAACGAGCGGACTGATCGTATTTGTTTGGGGCCTAGAATTGAGTTTATATTAGATGTTAAAACTTTTTAAAACTGATGCAACAAAATGTATTGTGTGTGTTAAGTGATTTTTATTAGAATTATTATTACTATTATTATGTATGTATATGTAAACGCGCTTTATTAAATCATAACAAAATGCAGGTGCTGTGTAACAAATATTGTGTAAACAACTGCCAATATTATGTTTTGTAAATATAAGAAAGTATATATAGCAGTTAGCGAGCACCGGAGAGAGAGAGGGCGGGCGCGTCGGCGGCGGCGCCGTGTACTGTACATAATGAACAATAATATATAATGACTATATACAGTTAGTTAGTTTTGTAAGGTGCGCGTGCGGAGTGCAGTGGTGTGTACATTGAGTGAGTCGCGGCCTCCGCCACGGAGCCGACTATGTGCTATTTTTCTTTATTTAATGTTCTAATACATTATTGTATTGTCAACTAAGCATACCAGTCATATGTGTATAGACGATTACATATTATTTAATTCAATGCCGATTTTAGTCATAAATATCCAAATTTAGTTAATGCTATTTTTTAAAAATTAATTATTTTAATGATCATATTATTTTCTTCCTATGTCACATTGCTTGTATTGTAAGCATCACACGATGTGATCGTTTTGTATTATTTGAGTCTGTTAGTGGTTTATTATTTAGATTTGTCAAGTTTCGAGACTTAGTGAAAATAGTTATAAAATTATATGAAAATGTTGGACGAGAGTTTTAACTGTTTTTTATATCGACCGTGGTGTGGAACGTCGCACGTTCGTTATGAAATGTTCAAAATAGTACTATAACAATATTTAATGCTTATGTTTGCTAAAACAACGACCGCGCGGCGTTTTGTTCCGCGGATATTACGTAGCCTCCACACTATCCTCTTCCTGAACTGACCAAGAAAATGACAATAATCTCTAGACAGCCTAACTAGACTTCACATCTAGTCTGTACTATTTATTATCATGGACCAGAATATGAGAGCAGCAGTGTTAAATATCGTTCATACCATTGATAAATCATAATTATTAAAATATTATCAAAAACAAATATTTTTGTGTGGGGAGCCCCAGATGCTAAAAGTGAATTTACTCGTGCGTTGTGTGGACGGACGAGCCACATTAACTTTTAAAGATAGTGAGGAAAAAATTGCATTTCCGTTTCAAATTTTTTTGGAAGACTCGTTCGAGTAAAGCCCCAAAATCCGCACTTGTGCTCCCCTACAATGGAGGGTACAATATTGCTTTATGTACATAATTTTTCATAAAATATAATTATAGCTTCGTTTACAGAGAATTTCATTGATTATGTTTAACTTTTAATCTGGATATTTCTACCACTGCTGCAGTTTACGAAGGTCATAGCAATATCTGGAATCGAAGCACATTGGAATTGAATTGTAAGCCGTAACTTCGCTTGCGTGCGTTAGATGGTCGGTACATAAGTTAGGCGCGTAGCTTTTGCTGTTGTAGTCTCTGCCTAAGTGCCGTACAGTTGTGTTGTCGATTGAAAAATTAACCGTAATAGGTTCGAATAACAAATATTTACTACTAACTAAATGGTACAACAGAGCTGTATCGGCCGAGGTACGAGTATAGTGCGTAGGCGCGGCTCTTCCCGTTCCAAATCACCCACCAGTTGCTATTTAGAGTTAGACCCTGAGACACTCGTCAAGTCGAGACCGACTAAATAATAACATAGAAGTACCAAACTCATAGTTAGCGGTCACGTATTATGTACATTGTAACAAAATATTTCTTTTTATATTTTACCATTGTATAGTCCTGATACCGCCATCGCCGGGTAAGCATTGGCCGAGGCGTGGCGACTGTGGCGAGTGCGAGGCGGCGCGCGGCCGCCCGCAGCCGCCCGCAGCCGCCCGCTGCGACGTTGTTGTTTACTTTTTATTTTTTGTTATATATTTAAATAACACAATCGACTTGTAGTTTTAATAATTATTATCATTAATTATTATATTGTAATATAATCTTATTAATGATAAAATCAAACTGAAAATAAATAATAGAAAGGAAGTCTAAACGTGTATTTTTATTAAACCTTATCACAAATACTCAAAACACAATATTAGTCCAATCAAAACACAATAATATCATTACAAGTACACGAGGGTTGTCATGTTAAATAATCTAATTGTATAATTTTAAACAAATTTTCTTCATCAGTATCTAAATGATATCTTGTAATATCCATAAAATAAATAAAATTGATTTATTTTGGGTTAGGTATATAGATATATAAAGCCAGTTTATAACCATAATCACTACATAATAGTTATTCTGTAGTCTTGATTTAAACTGTTTATTTGGGGTTTAGTATACAAATATAATGGCGAGTAAAATAGTAAATTAAAGTACTTCAAAGCAGTTTACAAAATTTATTTATAATAACAGCAACTTTAGATATAAATATTTCACTAATGATTCGCAAATCCAGATAGTACATTTTTACATGATTGTGCTTAAATTAAAAACTTCACTATTACTACTAACTCATTTTTTATTAGTACATACAATACAATCTTCTTAAATGCTATTTGAAAAAATATTTCAATAATGCTCTACAAATGCACGGCGTTTATAACATAGGTAAGTGTTAAAAATATAATGAGTAGGTTATTTTACATTTACTGTCTTAAAATTATATAACTCCATGCCTTTGCTAACATGTATAAGACATCGATTTGTTATTCATGATAAAGTTCATCTCTAAAATTTAAAAACGTTTAAAGTAAGGTAATTACCTTAATAAATTGACAATACGTGCAATTGTACATACTCATAACATGCTTCACAATAAAAAATGCTTGTCTTATGATATATAAACAATAGTTAGAATTAAAATTATTTCATAAATTTGGAAAATTGTCTTAATTATAAAATCAAAATTTGTACGGAGCAACTAAGAAGCATTTTAACTTTTTAACAGGCAACACCGTAATATCACGAGACATGACAAAGATACTCCAGTCGCGCTGGGTGCACCAGGCCAATTATTATTGCTTGGCAGTTAAAGGGTCAATAACTAGTAAAGTAACTATTACTAAATATTTTATATATTCAATTTTCTAATCGACGTATGAATTATTTACTATCCGGATTAACAGCTGCGATTGTGAAGGTTCTTTCATTTTAGTACAATGATAGCAATAACAAAATAACTCAGAAGTTAATATTTAAGATGATTCATAAGTAGAACTAACTCTACCTACGATGTGCGAAAGCATCCCAATTACGACTTAAGAAATATAGTAGCTTGTGTAACAATATTCCTAAAATACATAATAAATTTCTATTCCCCTTTATTTTTTTTTTTCTTTCGATAGTGCGATGTAAAACCAATAAGTATTATTTAAATTTATTTAAAAAAAGAATAAGAATAGCCTAAGTAAATCAATCTATTAACACCTTTATTGTACAGCTATATTATTATAATCGTTATAATAATTTGTTCTTTGTTTTATCATTTGGTTAATAGAACATACATGATTCAAAGTTATTGTGGAAGGAAGAATTAAAACTTTTCATATAAAGCATTTCTGGGATGTGCGATTATACTTGATTCAGCTGTAGGTGGGCCGTACAATATTAAGGTATTATAGCAACGTGGATTTAAAATTATCTATACATATAAGTGGCATACTTGTCCCAAATAAAAATTAAGTCTGCATTTAAAGTGGGTGGTTAATTTGCTCAACACTAATAATTCTAACATAAAAATATATCTTTTTTATTTCTACAATAACTAACTGATGATAACTTTGCTAAAACAATTTGTCGATCCTTAATTTATTGCTGCAAGAGTACTAGATAAAGTATTTTACATTGTTAGTAAACGTTTTATCAATACTTTTGAAATAATCATTAAACATTTACCTTACAATCCTAAAGTAATTTATGCAAGGCACCAGATTGTTGTGTTCATTGATTCTATACAAAAAATATATGTTTCTATTATCTTCAGGCCATAGATACTAACAGTGATAAATACAAATCCTTATTACTATTTAGCCGATTTTTGATACATGAATTCTAACGGCAGTGTATTCCTATGGTAATTAATTTACTGCTATTTTCAAACGTTACATTAAATCTGCTACCTATATCTCTTCTGTGGTGGCTTAAGACTACAGTATAGAGCATGTTTTCGAACAGATTTTGAAAGTACACACAGTAATTTTGTTAATAGGTTTGTTCCTTGATCAAAGGGCAATACAGGTAGCAGATACTCAATCACAGAAGCATTGCAGATTTTGCTACATACTCGCAGAGACCTTACCATATTCAACTTTCACTCATTACATCGAAAGCATTGACAAAACGCCGAGAAGCCGTTTAGTTGAGTGTACATTGTAGTTCTACTGTGTGGGCGAGAACTCGGTTGGCTCGAGAATGCGGCAATGCATCTCGCGTATGAGCGGCACGGTGTACGCCACGCACTCGTCCCAGCCGGGGTTGCGCCACGTCGACTCACGCGTCTCACGTCGTGCTTGCAAGTCTTTGTAACCTGGACAAATATTTTGGATTGCGTTGAAAATTACAACATTTTTGACTAGATGAAGGGGTATAACCAAGGCGTTTATATGCTTGAAAAATATAATTTCATACTTACACCAAATATGGTGCACATTGTAGAGGCGACCGATTTGCGAGAAGTACCCTGCGAATGCCTCGTTCTGTGCGCGCCGGTACGTGAGGCCGCGCGCCCAGTTGTTGCCCCACTCGATCATCGTGCCAGGCTTTAGGCTGTGGAATATAATAAATCAATTCATCAGCTTTACGCACCTTTTTATCTAAACTAGACTGGGAGAAAAAGCCGGCGAAAAAACATTCGGCATACCTTAAAAAATTAATTAGTTCATTTATTATTGTACCTTAATGTACCAATAATTATTGGTACCAATAACACCTGAGGAGCTAGATTTTGTCCTCTGATTTTTCAATTATGTAGGTAGTTGCTAGATATCAATGACCTAGACATTGATCATTATTATCATAGAAATAATATCGATACTTGCATTAAATTTGTGGCAGTTTGTCTTCACTGCAGTTAAAAAAGATATAATAAATAAATTATTACTAAAATTAAGATTTATTTGTACCTGTAGGATCGAATTTCGTAAATATTTTGAGGCGAACGGGGTTCACCGTTTGGCCAGAAGCTGAAAGCCAAAAGGTACTGCAAATGACGTGACCTTACGAAATTGCCGCGCTCCTTCTCCAAAGCGTAATACTCCTGTTGAATAACAGTTAATACAATAAAAGTTAGAACAATACCACTAAATTCTATGATTAATGTATCTAAATTATGTTTAAAACTTTGAATTAACACCATAATGTACCTAATTATTGTCAGAAAATCTTTTAAATTTTTACTAACTTGGAAGTTCTATGTTCGGCTGTAGTTATTTTTTTTTGTATCTATTTATTTTGTACTTTTAATGAAACATAATTTGGTTTCATGGAATTTAAAGCTTTGCAAACACTTGAATACTTAACTACATATAAACCTATTTAAAAAGGACCTGTTTTACAGCCATACAAACATTATATTAACATATATGTAACTTACGGGATTCTCTTTAAATAATTTTTTGGCCATATCAATCTTTTCAAAGCCACCCACATAGCGCCATAAATGCAAGGCCTGGTCCATGTCCCCCACTGACACCGTCCATGATCCCACCAACTCACAGCCCAAATCAGCTTTGCGAGAATGTACAAACTCCACTGAAGTTTTACTAAAGAAATAAATGAGAGTCATTAGTAAACATAACAACTTGGTCTTAAACTAGTAACTGCCGGACCAAAAAAGGATTTTTAAACTGAAACTGATCTTTACGTTTTGGTCTCAGAGGCACTACTGAAACTGGCTTTTAAAAATTTCTATTGTCTTTAAAAAAAATGCAACATTAAAATATCTAGTTCATCATGCTATTGTAGGATAGAATTGTGTGTTTTTGTGCGCCATCGAGTTTTCCTAACCGCTCAAGCTTCAATCTATTTGTGGAATGTTGCATAACACACAATTTATTTGCCGGCCGAGCGCATACTCGTATTGTTTATGAAGTGCCCCCCGTATATACATCAATACGTACTAGTTTTTTAAATATTTATCCACGGAATCCGGCCTTATATTATGCGTATGCAATGCATACACAATTTCCTTGTCACTGAGCATCCGACTGTGCGACTCCTTGGTCGGTTCTATTCTCCGCACTAGTAGCTTCGATAGCCAGCCGTCGTCAGCATTCAAACGGGAACTCGTTGTAGATATCAACCTATAAAACGTACAAACTTTATACTTAAGAATATTCTCCAAATAAATGTAATAAGAACTTAATAAACTTTGTGACAAGATTACAAGACATATTTACCTCGCATTTTTCGGTAAAGAAGAACATGACATAAAAACTCTATTTATGGAATTCATAATGTATCTTTCACGATACTAATTATATACTTGTACACAATTTTCTCACTAAATAAGAGGCTGATACAACAACGGACCTAAATCTACTTGCTGCTTGTTATCAATTCATTTGACAAAATCACTTGAAGGTTATCTCAAAAATAGATTTGGTAGTTACGCCATCTGTTGCAGATGACCTAAAACAATGATAACAACAATGACAGTTTGATGTTAACTGTCAAACTGGATAGGTTCCATAATAATGGGCTGCTGCTCTATACTCTGTCTTCACCGTAAATAATATACTGTATCTATGGTGCAGCTGACTTTGTTTGTATTTGTCAAATCAAATCAAATTGTCAATTTGCTGTCGTTTAATCTGACTTAGCCATTAACCGATACTTTCTTTTTAATTGATAAAAAACATTTAAAGAATATAAATCACGCGGACACCACCAACGGTTTAGTGTATTATCCGCGTCATGGGTGAGTAGTTTTTTCCGGGATCTTTTTTGTCCGTATCGTAAAGGTGGGCGGTGTTGATTGTTTGGTAATGATAGTATCTGTAGACTGTTATTAATTATTATGTTTTGTGCAGCGTCTAGCGAAGTGACAAAACTACAGCAGCACCTGTCGCTGCTGAAAGAGGAGTATGGAAAGCTACAAAGTCACTGCGCTGAGGTGGAGAGGAAGTACACCCTGGCGGCTGCATCCGCCGGCGATCTCAGTGAGACCAGCTTCGTAGCTAGACTTCTCATGACAGTGTCTACCCTCTACGGCCGGGAAACTTATTCAGACATCAGTATCAAACTGCAGAACAAAGCAATGCCTGGGCACAAATTCGTTTTGAATGCAAGATCCGATGACTGGAATGAGGAGGCTTTAAAAGATCTAACTGAATTGGGTAAATATCCTTTTCCCTTCTATTCTTTAATTAAATTGCTAGTTAGTTTGTAAGTTTTGCCCATGTACATCTGGTTCCATTGATTAATTAAACAATCCCAAATAGTGTATAAAATAATATCATCATGGCGTGTTGCATATTTTGTATAGTATTATTTCTTTTAACACTAACCTCATGATAAAAAGTGTTAAATCACTATTCCAGATTGGTCCAGTCTACCTGATGATGTAGGTGCAGCTCTCCTGAAATGGCTGTACACAGATGTAGTAGACCTGTCTAGAGGAGATGCATTTGCTCTACAGCTCATGAAATTTGCGGCCAGCTTCAAACTGTACGGACTTGTTGGGAAATGTGAGCAGGCTCTCATAGCATCAGTTGGAGTAAGGTAAAAGAAAATGTTAAAAAAGCGTTAAGTAAAATAAAATACTTAAATGATTTATTTGATAGTATTAATAATAATTTTTTTTAATTTATTAATAATTTTATTTTAATTAATTTATTAATAATTACAGTACACCCTAACATTACAGGACATGTGTTCCAGAAATGCATTTAATAAATGTGTTTTATTTCAGGACTTGTGTCAAATTCTATTCTGCAGCTGATGAAATAGGTGCCACTGCATTGAAAGAACACTGTTCAGGACTTATTTCAGCTCATTGGGATGATCTAACAGGTATTTTAGCACGTTATTGACATACACACTTTCGTGTTAAGAAAAGGTAGGCTAAAATTGCAAGTGTTTGCATATAGAAGAAATCATCACATTTTATATAAAAGCTGGACCTATGATTTATCATCATAATTTTTGTCAAAAACCTTGGTTTATTTATTGGAACACTTAACATTCTGTAAACTTTCACAACAATGCAAACGAGTCTTACATAAGGGTATCTTATTGAAAATTATCTCTGTAAGTCTTCATTAAATGTTCAAATTTTCTGATACCAATCACTAATTTATTTGAACTATATACAGTTTCTGTAAAATACATACATTGTTGTAAGTCCTCTAGTCCAAATATTTCAATCAGGCAATGGTCAGCAAAGAAAATATATAATTTATTAGTCTGTAATTCTTAGTGGACTGATGAATTGAGGAAGATAGGGGGAAACTGCTGGATCCAGAAGGCACAGGACCAAATGGAGATGGATGGAATTCTTAGTTATAAGCAGTTTTAATATGTATGTATTTAAAAAAAAAAATTTTTCTAATATGAGTAATATTTGTAGGTGAGGACTTCGCGCACATGTCATCTGCGTTGCTGTACAGAATGCTGAAGAGCAAGACGCCGCAGCCGCTGCACGGCGCCGTGCGGCTCCTCCGTGAAGACGTCGTGTTCCTGTGCCTCGTCGAGAACCATGCCAATGTGAGTACTAGTTGATAAGCATTTCTTCTGTTCACCTAACAGCGGTTTTAACAATTCTCTATTAGATCTGTGCCCTTCAGTCAGACAATAATATTATGCTAATGATTACCAAAATTCAACTTGAACTGAAGAAACTTATGAGTAATGGAAAAGAATTATGAAAAATGAAAATTATGAAAAGAATTATGAAAAATAAAAAAAATGAAAATGTAGAATTATGAAAATAATGATAATATTATATGTACCTTAAATAGATATCGTAGCAGATAAGTAAAACTGGCGCCACATTTTGTACTTGTTCTTGACTTTACAATAAGCTAGAAAAGGACAGATGTATATTTTACTTTTATATACCATAAATTATGTTAAATCTAAGGTAGATTGGATATTGGGAACAGATGTAAGTAATTTGCGGTGTGACGTTATGGAGTAGGTCAAATGACGTCACAGCCGATTCTGAGACCGCCGACTTTTCGCGCAAAATATCTCGATATCATAGATTTTAAAAATATTTTCACTGATTTTTCTTTTGATAGATATTTTACTTCTATTTTGAAAGACATAGTATTAACGGCATCACGGTACTTCTCTATTCAGTATTAAATGTAACACTTATCAACAATCTAATTCCCACTAACCTTTATAAATAAAATTCCATAATATTTTTGATACACTATGAAACTTAGAAGGTTAAAGTTGTGACATACATACAATAATTATGCCTGGTCAATGTACTGCGTGGGTTTATTGCCGATATCATCGCGTGACAATAAATAAAACTACAGTTTGTTATTCGCATTGATGATTGTTTCTTTTAACATTATTTTACGAGTATATCCGCGTGCATAACTTATTATTTATTTACATACAAATATTATAGGCAGTATTTGTTACAAAAATTAAACAACATTCTGATTTGTATACTTACAGTATTTATATAAAAACTGTGAAATAATAAACTATTTCAGATAAGAATTACTCAACAAAAGTTGAGGGAGAGCTAAAGATACAAAGTATAAGTATAAAAGGTACACTTAAAACACTACATTATTTCTTTCACGCCTCATTTCTTGAAAGATAAAGCAAATATAAATATTCCAAAATTTAAAATTTGTAATTTGTACACCGTTATTTTTGAAAGTTGTTTAAAATAAAAATAAAAATAATAATTTCTGGTTGTTATGAGTGTCTACAAAAGTGTACAAATATAGTTAATGTTATTTAAACTTACAATAGTTACAATACTTATGACTAGAATTTTATTAACAACTTAAAGAAAATATGTTTTCTTTGTCTCTTTGGAGGTGCATGATTTTATAAAGTCCCATAAACCTATCTATTACAAATTTACAAAATAACGGATTTATTTTAAATGCATATCTTTAAAATACTAGTTTTGAATTATTCTGGAATTAAATAAGTATATTATTTCTTAAAAAGATAGGATGTATGCATCGTATCTAGTCAAAAGAGAATATTTACAACATTAGAATGTAATTAGTCAGCAGGACTGACTTTTATATATTATAATGTATCTTTTATATATTGTTTATTTATTAAACATGTATCTATTTCAAGATAAAATAACCATAGTACCTATATACAAAACTTTATCACGTCTTTCCGCCAGTAAGTCCCTAAAAGTGGTCCTAAGAAAACCTCTATATGTTACGATACAACTTTTGTAACTAATAACGCATTAACTATAACTAAGGCAGCTATATATTGTAGGGCAGTTTTGTAGGAACCGTTGCACAGCTCGCCGCGGCAGTAGCAATGCGTTGTTTTCGTGATGCGATCCACGTCTGTCGCATCTGGCTTGCAGCCTTCTTCATACACCTCGTGGATGTCGTTAGCTGGCACCCATTTCTTGTTGACCTTTTTCTGGTCACCTTTCACAGTCTGAAAAGCGCAGCCCCGAGAGAAGCTCAGTGATGACACTGAAATTAAGGCAGAATCACACAATTATTTCTTAGAAAATTAAGGCAAAAATTAGTGAATTGAAACTGAAACTGCTGTGAATAGTCACAAGTTGAGCGCATTATGACTTTGTCGTGACGTATATAACATAAACTGTCACCATAAATTATTTAAACGAACAATACTATGTAGGCTCTGACGTCTACCATAATTTGGCAGCTATATTTACACCCATTTTTGTACCTTAATTAGTCTTAGTAATAGGTACCCTTTTGGACACAGAACCCAAAACAAGAACCCTATTTTTTTATTGTGTACAGCCGAATATTGAACCTCCTCCTTTTGTGGTCGGTAATAAATGATTCCCAATCAGTTATCACCCGGATTCAATATTAGTCAGTATTATTGATTCATTTCAAATACTAGGAGAATACATTGAATTTGCATAGTGATTCATTGTAATGTAAACTAGTAAATATTCAAAAACGATAACGGAAGTAAGCAATTAACACCTAATTTAAGTTTTAATATCTTGTTAATAGTTATCTTACGTGCAAGTGCCGTATGCATGGAACTGAAATAAGTGCGGACAACAATATGTCAAAAATATACATTCATATTAAGCATTTTTTTTTACTATGAGTATTAAACACTTAAGCCTTTATTAATAAACTTAAGGTAGATCCATCTATAATAATTTATTAAAACGGACCTTTGTCTGAAAAAAAGAACTCGTGAAAATTCTTTTTAAAATTTTAAGCGCCACCGGACAGCAAAGCGATTTTAATTAGTTAGAGCCAATCATGGATTACCAAATTGATTGTTTATTAAAATGAGGTGAATCAATTATGCTGAATAACCTCTTTCCAAGAATTTAATCATAAAATTATTAATTTCAATTCCGCTGCCAATCATCATTAATCATACTGCGATCCAAAAAATTTGGACGTCCTTTGATCAAATTCTAAGCAGCTGTACTACATCACATATGGCATAGTCGATTGCATAAATTCCGCTCACAATTTTGATTTGAAATATTCCTCATTGAAAAAATCCAGTTCGTGAAGCTTACATTAACATATGATGGCGTCGCCGAATCGACTTATTCGACCTCGATTTTGCGCTACCGCAAGACCCATATTGGCGAAGGGAGACACGATGAGTGTTACACAAACAGTAATTGATACCATATGCAACGATTTAATGAATAGGCATACATATTTAATTGGATAATATACGCTATCTTTCATGAAACACGCAGGCGCCGGCTAGACGCCTAAATGTGCTTGTGATATTTGGCCGGTTGTAAAAATGTATTGTGACATTAATCCCAACCTATTAACACAGGACAATGAGGTCTTTTTATTATAGTTTGGTGGTTATAAATGTGTGTACGACAAGATGTTATTGTGATAAGGTTTACAGTAGTGTAGGAGGAGTGTTATATAGAAGATAGTTTATATAAATTAAAAAGTAACTCTATATAATTTACATTCATATTCAACTTCAAAAAGAACTGAAGCCCTGTCTGCGGGTATACGTGGATTTGGTTGTGACAGTGACTTTTAGCCTACGACTTATTACTCATTGAAATAGGCAATTCACTGCAATGAGTTATTTAGTTTTCTGAATTCTACACCAGCAGAGGGAACCCTCGTGGCAAAAAATTAAGCTATTCCAGTTTTAAGAAGTTACTACAACTTTGGCCATTTTCTCAACGGTACAGCTATGAAAAAGAAACTGAAAGTGTCAATTAGAATTAGAAAACCAAGCAGTTTTCTTGGTAATAAGTATTTCTAAAATAAACTAGAGTTACCCATATGTTTCCAAGTTGCCATAAAAAGCATTCGCTAACTGTGCCACTCGCTAGCCACTGGCGACACATTAATCCATAAACAGAAGTTGCGACACCCTAAATAGGTAAGTTTAGTATTCCTTCTACATAATAGGTATCCACCCACGGAATTATAGCACTCATTAAATGTGTATAATAAAAAATTATTATAAAGCGGCCTTTGCTGTATTCAAATATTATTTGATACTACGATACGCGCTAAGTCATTATACCTGTAAATAATTTTGGATTCGGTATTGCAGAAAAATTGAGACATTAAAATATAATAAATAGATTCATAGAGAACAACTCTAACTGTTTCTCTTTTAATGATATTAATATTATTTTGTTAGTAGTTATTATGTTGTCCATAAATATTAAAAAATATCTTTGGGGTATTCGCCTTCGCCATATCTACATAATTTATTACTGTAAGTAAGATGCCTTTGCGTACGTCTAGACCGGAATATTTTCTAGTCTATTGTTTATATTATAGCTTCCAATACTATGCAAATTATTATTCAAGATACGTTTGATTTACAACTATCAACTTTTATTGAATTTTAATGTCTTCCTATTCGTGACCGACTAGAAATACCTAGTCGTATATAGAAGTATCTTCTAAGACTCCCTAATACGCTTTTCTGTCAATCTATAACCTTGGAAACCTGTGAACGTATAAATAACATTCCGATACATTGAATACATCCTTATTTAAAGTTTGTTTATTAGTAAATCCCCATATATATATATATCAACAAATAACATTGTCAGATGAATTTGACTGTCGTCTCTAGCCGGTGTGATCGGTCCTATAATAGTAGGTACTCCAGTGCGTTGATCAATGATGGAACACAACACCTTTTACGTGTAACTGTATTGTTTCGGCTGTATATGACATGTGACAATTATATAATTCATTATACCGAAATCTTAAAGAACTCTTATTTTCACTTTTGTTCCTAACGGTTATACGGACATTCACATATTATGTTGAGCAGACTACATCTTAGACTAGGTGTTTACAATAATAAGATGCTAATTATAGCATGTAACTAATAATTTCGCAATACTAACACTGAGCCAGGGTTAACCACATGAGCAATATAAAGAATTGCTACGCCTACAGGCTGATTACATTATATAAGAAGGCGTAGCCATCGTGATTAGTTTAATAATTTTAAGAGATTTTCCACTTTCCCTTCTAATCTCTATAACCGCAGCGTAATTTAGTATTAGGATGGACAGCTGATACAACAAAATGTGTAGCTCACGACCTGTCAGCACATTAAAATGCCTTTGGGCTCCTGAAGGCTAGTTGCTGAGTTTGCCAAATTGCTGTACCTAATAATCTCTTCCGTTCGCAGTAAGAGACACTCCACAGCTCAGCGGCGTGCGTAGGATTATGACACTGGGTATGCAGCTAAGTAGGTACTTTGGTCACAAAAACT
>DWAV01000148.1:0-26757 GCA_018231305.1 Noctuana lactifera
AGAATTTTTCAAATCGGTCCAGTAGTTCCTGAGATTAGCGCGTTCAAACAAGCAAACAAACTCTTCAGCTTTATATAATTAGTATAGATTTAATAGAACTTGCACGTATACGTTTCTAAAATTTGCCTTCTTCAAGAATACCTGCCTGAAGAAGGAAAGACAAAGTTGGCGAATTCGAAATGGAATCCACTACGGTGGCTCTCTTATCGAGTCGCCGCATTATGAATGCCCCGACTTGCAAGACTGTCCTTAAAATATTCAGCTTACCGGCGACGGTAGAGATGTGAAAAATAGCGTTAAATTCTTAGCAAATGCAAACAAATCTCATGAATGTTTATTCATTTCGTTAGACTTGTGTTTGGATGCGACCGCATTGTTCTTGTGTTGTATTTTGGTCTTCATCGCTTATTGATCTGGCCTTATCCATAAAAGATTGCTTGAGTATTGTGTAGCTAGTAGCAGATTAAATATTGAATACCTATGATAAGGAAATAGACATCTTAAATTATTTTTGCTCTGCTTAGAATTGTCAAATTTAGTGTATTATGAGTACCGAATAATAAATATAATATGTAAACAATATCGTTTATTATTATTTAGGGTTTTATCACACAATGTTATCATTTGTTATGTTTTCATTCTTTGTTTTATCTGTATCCGGTTTTTCGATCGATCGATCATTTACCTAATATCCGTGGGTTGACTGCTATATCTACAAATTCTTTGTCGTAACACTGTACTTAAATATTTTAGACATAATCACTTCAAAAAAAACTCATTGTTAACCTAAAAGACGGAGATTTAGTTCTTGACATGAACAAAGGAGTTATGTAGCTATTTAATTGTTAAGTTTAAAACAGCTTTTCTTTATATAAGTCATATTATATGAAAGAATAATGTTATATCGGATGCTCATTTCCTAGACTCCGAATTTATCCAAATAGGGTGTAATTTTACTGTATCTGGAAAAATAATTCACAGCTGCAGATGAATTGCGGATCCATTTGTAAGCTCTTCGAGTGAGCGCATTAAGTATGCGCCTCTTGCAAGACCATCGTCGTAAAACATTCAGCCTTGCTAAGCACTGGCTACCTACTTGTTAAAAAGTGTTTTGTTAAAACGTTTCCAAAATTCTGTAAAATATCTTTTGATACGTGCAACTTGTGTGGCGACCGACGTCGGCTTTGGGGCAAAATTTCATGCAGACTTTTGTGCATTGGATAGATATCGCGCCTTTATTTAGTAACATTGCCTAAAATGAGTAATTATTTACCTGTCACTATCAGGCTTAAGCTATACTGCATAATTTGTTCATAACCTGTAATTTATACACTTGATTTTAAAGGAGTGCCGAGAGTTTTTTTTCGCCAGCTTTTTTCTCCCGTTCTACCTTAGCCAAAAGGGCGCCTAAAGCCGATGTACCGAATTATTTGACGTTCATCCAGTGTATACGTGTACCTTATGATGAATAAAATTTTTTTAATTTGATATGAACTGAATTTGAATTTGTTATTAATAAGCATGTTACCTATTATTTGCTTTCATATAATTCTCTTGTAAGTAACTGTACAATCTGATGATGATGATCAAAAAGTTTAAATTGTACAAGAATTAGCAAAAACAATATTAGTTCCAAAAGAAATAATAAACATTCGCCGATATTAATTTGTAATACATTGCTCTTAAATTTAGAATCAATAATAATTTGATTAGAGGGTCTCGTCTGATGGATAATATTCTGTTTATAGATAGCGAACGTTATTTAAGAGCTCGAGCTAGGGTTGCAAAACTAGCAAAACAATAAATTGGTAAACCTTACAATAAAACTTGTAAACCCCAATCGTAAACTCGATTAGGCCGGATATATTTTAAGCCACTTATCAGGACCATGTTTTTAAATTATGATAAACATTACCGAAACTTAAACTCATTTTCAATATCCTTTCGACAGTACCTAACTCGTTAACATTTAGATTACTGAAAAAAAGAGTACTTAGTCTACCACTTTAAATTATGTTATAAATAAACAATGTAGGTACATTGTACATGCATATAATTATAGTATAATTTAAAGTTATGAATGTCGTACATTTTTAATTTTAACCAACCGACTTAAAAAGGTAGAGATTCTCAATTCGACTGTGTTTTTTTAATGTTTGTTACCTCGTAACTTTTGACTGGGTGCACGGATTTTGATGTTTTTTTTATTTGAAAGCTGATGCTTCCCGTTTGTTCCTATTTTAATTATGTTATGTTCCTATTTTAATTAAGTTATGAATGTCGTAAATTTTTAATTTTAACCAACCGACTTAAAAAGGTGGAGATTCTCAATTCGACTGTATTTTTTTAATGTTTGTTACCTCGTAACTTTCCACTGGGTGCACGGATTTTGATGTTTTTTTTATTTGAACGCGAGTTATAATTATAATATCAGCAATGCGTCCCCCTCATTCTCTTCAAGAGTTCAAGATATAAATTCTGAGCAGTTTAGAAGCCAACCCTGAACGTGACCTAAAAGCGGCGAGCGTCTGGAGCCTTTTAACTTGTCTCACTTCAGAAATAGACACCGCGCCATCTCGTAAAACTACGTATTTCAATAGAGGAAACCTTTCGCGTTCCCTTGGATAAGCTGAATAGATTCAATTTGAATTGCTTAATGTGATAGGTACCTTCCCTTCATTAAAAAGTCTAAATTCCCATTCGTTTTTAGAAATCACGTTTTTGTTAGATGTCTTTAAAAGAAGCGTTTAATTCAGACGTAATTGGCGAATAAACTTTGGCAAAGACGGTCTATTTTCATCTTTTTTGACGCACACGAGATTGGCCCCCTTTAAAATATTTTAGTTGCGCTAATTGATGTTCTTTGCCTTGGAAATAAGGCATATAACAGGTTAAAGGAAAATGATAAATCAGTAAATTTAACTGTATTATTAATAAAGTTTTTATTTTTTTATTGCAAGGATACCGGGGCGTTTCACTGGAGATTCCAGAGTCCAAAAGTTTTTTTTCTTCTTTTATTTATATAGTATATTTTTTCTTCAGATATATATTTTCCACGAGGTTTATTTCAACCAATACCGTTGTTATTTAGTGAGTGTTATCTTAATGAATATTCAAAACCTTATTAAAAACTCGTTACATAAATTCGTTTGGCGTCAACTGCTCGTTCCTGTTGATGTTGAAACAGTTTAGATAATACTGAGACGTTGTTAAAGGAAGTGAGACCATAACATTAGGTATATTATCTTTAAAAAGTGATTCTGTTACCACAAAGAACGTAGCGGGGGCGCCATGGCGCGCACTATTGTGTCAAAAATAATATATTCAGCAATATTTATTGCTTCGTATTATATTGTCGCCTATTGGTCGAAATTCGATCGATTTAAGTAAATTTAGTAACCTGTAGCGACATATTAGCGAATGATGTACAAACATTTCAGATTGTTTCATTTTAATGTATGTTTTAAGCATTATTATAAAAAAATATTAGCATTCTACACTTCTCCTTCTTATAAACTTTAACTAAGTACATAAAATCTCACATGGAGAACATGTGTATATTATGCTTAGAAAGGTGTACAAACAATTTATCTTCACGTATATATCGTTTCTTTCATAAAAAACAATTGATATGTCAATTGTTCCAGATCTATGCTCCGCTGAGATGAAGTGGGGCGAGCCGTGGGGGCGCGGCGTGTCGGCGCATTACCCGCGCGTGGGGTGGCTGCGGCGCGCGCTGCTGTTGCTGGCCGCCGCCGCCTGCACCGCCGCCGCGCTGCTCTACTGGCGGCAGCAGCTCGACGACCGCGCGCACCGCCCGCTGCACAACTTGTACGGGTAAGAGAAGCTTTTTGAATTGTAAGTGATAGGAAACCGTTACATATATACATATTTATTTATATATTTTTTCCAAAATTTATTTGAAAAAACTCATTTTAATACCAACATTAAAACGGTTTATTAATTCCAATGTCCAGTGTATAATTGTGAGTATTTTTAAAAATTTATCTTAAACGCTGGAGATAGTGAGTGCCAATATTAAGTTTCGACCCTGGTTCGAAAAATCATAGATTTATTTAACTTATTATGACTTATCTAATTGTAATCACCTATCTACTGTGAAATTATATGCTGGCCTTCTGTTTTACTGTATCCATGTTTACTATCCAATCTATTTCCATTCATCATCAAGTGACACATAAAAGTCCATCATCCTATGTTGATTTAATGACATTACTACGAGCATAAATAAATATCTCATAAAAATATTGTCAAATTTTTCCAGAGGCATCGACCCACAATGGACTTGGATCTGTCGCAACGAACGCTGCGAAAGGCTACCTGCGTCCGAGTCCTCAATTTTGCAGTCACTGCCCACTTGCAACATGCTGTGCGCTTCTACGCAGCTGTGGCCCCAACCAACCGGGCCCGTCAGCCTGGCCACCGCCGCCGTACCGGTGCGAGCTGACGGCCTCTCCTTACAAGTCACAGCGTCCCCATCTCAAGAAGTTACCGAGCACCTCAACGATGCCTTCGCTTTGATGCGCGATGACGTACGATCGTTAGAAAAATCCGCGGATGGTAAACGGCGAACTGACATTGGAGCACCCCGCGATATCTTAGTACGGGTGTCGGTCAATGGAAGCGCTGACGTTCGATTACGTCTAGACACGGACGAAAGCTATAAACTTTCTCTAAGACCTAACGGCTACACTTTAGTAGCGGATATAACCGCTCACTCGTTCTGTGGCGCCCGACATGGTTTCGAAACCCTGTCCCAATTAATTTGGCTGGATCCATACGCCAGTTCTCTTCTCGCTTTAGAAGCGGCGAGCGTGGAAGACGCTCCCCGATTTCACTATCGCGGTCTGTTGCTCGACACTGCTCGGAATTACTTCCCTGTACCTGAACTCATGAGAACAATAGACGCAATGGCCGCATGTAAGATGAATACGTTTCATTGGCATGCCAGTGACTCGCAATCGTTTCCGTTGCGGTTGAATAGTGCACCACAACTGGCGCAACATGGCGCCTATGGGCCAAGTGCAATTTACACGCCGGAAGACATTCGTGCAATAGTACGAAGGGCGCGATTACGTGGTATCCGTGTACTTATAGAAATAGATGCACCAGCTCACGTCGGACGAGCTTGGGCGTGGGGCCCTTCAGCGGGACTCGGTCACCTAGCATACTGCATCGAAGCTGAACCTTGGAGCGCCTTCTGTGGCGAACCACCGTGTGGACAACTTAATCCTCGCAACCCACACGTGTACGAACTGTTAGAACGCGTATACGCCGAAATCATCGAGCTCACTGGTGTTGACGATATTTTCCACATCGGCGGTGACGAAGTATCCGAACGCTGCTGGACTCAACATTTCAATGACACGGATCCCATGGATCTCTGGCTCGACTTTACCCAGCGGGCAATGCAGTCACTTCAACGTGCTAATGGGGGAAAGGTACCCGAGCTAACGCTACTATGGTCGTCGCGACTGACTCGCTCTCCGTATCTCGAGAGACTAGATAAGAAGCAGATAGGCATACAGGTTTGGGGGGCATCGCGATGGCCGGAGTCGCGTGCGGTGCTCGACGCGGGTTTCCGCTCCATAATCTCCCATGTGGACGCCTGGTACCTGGACTGCGGGTTCGGGTCGTGGCGCGACAGCTCGGACGGCCACTGCGGGCCCTACCGTTCGTGGCAGCAGATCTACGAGCATCGGCCGTGGACGGAAGAGGCGCCCGCGGCGGCGGCTGCAGCTACTGGCGCCGAGCCGTGGCACGTAGAGGGTGGTGCAGCGTGCCAGTGGACGGAACAGCTGGCTACTGGCGGACTTGACGCGCGTGTATGGCCGCGAACTGCCGCGTTAGCTGAGCGGTTATGGGCGGACCGAGCTGAAGGCGCGGCCGCGGATGTGTATCTGCGTCTCGACACACAACGAAGTCGACTATTAGCCAGAGGAGTCCGTGCGGCTCCGCTGTGGCCACGCTGGTGCACGCACAACCCTAATGCGTGCCTCTAGCCCGCCGACTGAGTCAGTTAATTTAATTAATCCGATCTTATGACTTAAAGAAAGTTACTTATACCTACCGGGTGACGTAATAAATTCAATATTGAACTTCACTCGTTAGAATGTTTTGCTTTTTGTACCTATTTAATGTAGGTAGACAATTTGATTGTTTGTTAATAAACTGTTATATATAGTTTATAGGATAGTTCGTTGATTATCCTCCCTATTTAGCGTAAGTAATTTCCGTTTGGGCAAAATAATTTCCTGTTCAAACTAAGAATCTTCAGTTTGGCTACAGGAGTAATCTAGACAGATGAGAATTAACGAGGAGTAAGGATTATAGGGCCCCTTACATAGTTTCTTTAAGATATGCGTTCTTTAACTTGTATCTACTGGGTTAAAAAGTGGTTACATCATTCCAAAAATATAATAGTAATTCTTTGGTTCATGTTTTTTAATAATGTAAAATTACAAAATTCAAATAATTGTTTATTAGAGATAAAATAAATATTGTTTATAATGAGTACATTGCACAATATTGTAACTTTGAAGCCATCATGCTTATAAAATAGCAGATTCCTGTAATTAAGGATGTGACTCAAAGATATGGACGACTGTCTATAACTACTTAGTATAAAACAAAGTCGCTTTCTCTGTCCCTATATCCCTATGTCTGCATAAATCTTTAAAACTACGCAACGGATTTTGATGCGGTTTTTTTTCATAAATAGAGTGATTGAAGAGGAAGGTTTATATGTATAAACGTTCACATTGCACCTGTGCGAAGCCGGGGCGGGTCGCTAGTATTATATATATTCACGTGGAAAAAGAATGCACAATTAAAAATGTATATACAACATGAGTTAAAGATAAACCACTGAAAATAATACCCTCATTAAATAGGCATAAAATGCAATAATAAATCTGTATGTATTATAGTCATTACATTATGTTGTAACAAATTAACATTATTAATCATAGAATATACATTGTTATTATTATAAGCCTAGTTAGCAATTGTGAATTAATAAATAATTTTAATATAGGTTATTGATTGGAAATCTGTGAGTTAAGTAGTTATAGGTATCTATTTTCTTTACATTGTAAGTATCTATCTATCTATAATAAGTAGTATTGATTATCGTTTTAATATGACACTTTAAATAGATATATAGTAGAATTACCACATGTTCTTGTAACAATAGTACTGCCAAGTTGCGATTTTCTTAATATTACTGCGTTAAGATTTAGTAGTGTCTAGTTCAAGTCTAAGTGATACTAGAGGATTTGTATATAAGTAGATGAATAAATGTATAGCTTAAAAATGTTATGTAAACAGCAATGTGGCTGCCCACTTAGGGCAAAATGTGTAACAACTCTATAGGGTAGAATCACGGAACCGAGAGACAAAAAAAAACACTTTTAGTGCGGAAACAAGCAACTTCACACATAATATGATTGGTTGAAAAGAAACATGTGACATTTTCCAAACGGCATGAGCAATTGAATCGCAGTATGTCGCTTTGGGCTTATACTATGGAGGGTAGATGTAGCATTATACGAGTCACACCTCAAATTACCTTCCCTTCCCTCTACTTGTATCATTCTTCCGTGAGCATAATGGATTTATTTTCCGTAGATTTTTCCCGCGCGAACACCAAAACTGGACGGTCACGACGTAATGTTAGTTTTATAAATCGAAATGCACAAATATAGCGTATACCTGTATTTATAACCTATAAATTGTTCACTTGTTAAATGTATCTAATCAATGTTCACGGTATTTAATAATCTCCTATATATATATATCGTATATTCTCGGGAATTTTCTGGGCGTCATCTCAAATTGTAAGGACAGAGCAGAGCAGAGTATAAATCAGTAGGTATGTATATAAACTCGAAAAAAAAAAACTTAGCAGAAACGAATACCCGACAAACTGCACTGTTGTAAGTGTATATGAAGTAAAGTAATTAGTTAAGTTATAAAATTATACAATACTTACTTATTTTATGATCTAAATTAAATTTTAGTAATGTATTCTATGATATTATGCATATTTGGTGGCAATTCTATAATTCCACTGACAATTTTACTGTGGAACCTAATAATATCTAATACCTTAATGAAAGAAACGATTTATCTTGTATACTACTTTAATATAAATGTTAATTGCTTCCACTCCAACAATCACATTAATCATTATGACGATGATACTTTCTCATTAACAACTTTTGCCTTCCTTAAAATTCCTTCAAATATTGGGACTTTTGGTAAATGACAACACCACGACCCTCTGTAATAGATGGCGCCACCAAAAACACTATAACCACAGATCATAACAAACGCTTTGCTAATGCGTAATTGCGTATCTTTCTAGAGTTTGATTTTAATCAACGCTAAACTAAAAAGTTCCTAAAATCATAATAATATCCATATGATACATACATACTACTACGATTTTAATAAAAAGTAGGTATTGTCTGTATCCGCATATAATAATATGCAACCTGTATTTCAAACTTACAACAAAACCAATTTCAAATTAATTTGTATTATAATACATAATAAAGTTATTATAATACAATTTTTCATTACAAAGTATCAAAAGTAGGTAAATAACTAAGTACTAGGTAAGTTGTATGTTGTTGGAAAGTTTAAATGGAGATGAGCTAAAACACGGGTAAAGTAATTCTGTTAGATTTGAAGTTTTAGAATTTTACTAACATTTTATTTTGATAGAACTACCATGCATACCTATCCAGAACCTAAATATACGATTATATTTAGGTATTATCTAATTACTATATCACACATTTAAAATACTTTTGGATTTAGTTAATATTTTATAATAAATGATCTATTTTAATTTTAAAAATAAAATGTTAAATCCGCTTTGGGCACAGATATTTTAGAAATTTATATTTTGCAATTTTGTTTTGATACATTCATGATGAAAGTGTATAATATACATATATTAAAAGAATGAAAATGAATGGTAAGCATGATTGTAAAAAAAAATTAATTTCGATATGGATTATGCTTAGAAAGAATATAAGTACCTACTTTACTACAGACTAGCCACGCTGCTCCATTGTAGATTCATAAAGACTAGTAACAACATACCTACCTGTCAAATATTTTCAGACAAAATGCGAAGTTTATACCTACACGCTCTGAGATGTTGAAATTAACGACATTGAGTTAGACAGTCATCTTCATACATATTTATTATAAAGTAACGTTGAAAATGCGAAGCGATTGTAAATGATTTTTTTTGTTTAGTCACCTATTTTTAATTTATTTCTAGACTAGACACGATTCTGAAGTCCATGCGGACGCAGTCGCGGGCTTAAACTAATGTTTAATAAAATAAGTAATTTGTTTTGTCATATACCTATCTGTAATACATGCTAAAAGTATTCATTTATATTGTTACTCACAATATGTATCGTTATGAATTGTGTTATACAAAGCCATTTATTTTTTATTTGTATGTACATATATAATTTTCTTTTTTACTTATGTTTTTTGTAAATATAGTAACTAGTTTTGTATATTGAGATTTGAGATTATGTATTGCATAAATATTTTATTTGTGGTGGAAGTTTTATAAAGGCGAAGGAATACTGGAAATGTTTTAGCTGTCATTTTAGTGTTTGCTGCTAGAATAAGGCCCTGTTTATTAAATATCCAATGTTCTAAACTAGTAGGTGTGATCAGTAAACAGGCACAATTTTGTACATTTTCCAAGTAATGTTTGGTGCTACAGTGGTTTTCGTGGTGTACTTCTATGAAATAAAAAATATTGCAGACAGTATTTGTTTCATTACAGTTGAATTTCCGAATTATATCCGATACATTGCATTCCTGTAAAATAAATACAAAATTTACAAAATGTATGACGTTCGCCCAAGGCTTGTACGGCGTAATCTTGCAGAACGTTAGTCTACTCACTTTTGAATAACATAGTATCACATCTAGACTGATTTTAATGGAAGTTTTACACTTTATACAAAAACTGTTTCTAAAATTATAAAGCTTTCTAATTAATTAATTTACAATAAAATTATTTTAAGCAATTTATAATGAAAGAGAATTAAATTTTATTACATATCAGGTTAAGTGGAATTTACCTACCTTTATACTTATTATAATCGTACAGACAGATGTTTTCAGTCGTGTTTTACCTCAATGCGTGCTAAGCTTATTTTGAATAAAATACTGGCAACTACGGCCATAAACCTGTTTGACCACACCACATGACATTTAAGACAAGACCGTTTTGATGTTTTGAAGTTTAGACGTTAAGCTTAACGTAAAAAAACATTTCAAACTGCAACGGCTATAAAATAAAAAAATCTGCGGGGTTTAATACAAATCGTTTATTCTAAAAGTTCTTGTTTTGTTTAGTTTCATTAAATCGAATGAAATTCTTGGTGCTTAACTATAAATAACATAAAATGTTACAGAAATGGAAATTGATTCTAACTAATTGGGTGAGACGATAAACTTTTTATTTCCTTAACTTATCAATTTGTGCATTGTATTAACAAAGAATCTATAAAACTTAAAGATTGTTTTTTTTGGGAGGGATATACCTATTAAAGCTTGCGGAGTTTATTTCGATTAGACTAATAAATTTGCATATTATATTTATTTAGTCTTCTTTGTAGGTACCTACTTTGTTAGCGTAAGAGCGTTATTTAGCTTCCGTTAAACTTATGTGTTTACATTACTATTTTTACTGTTGCAGATTAACTGTTACTTCAAAGAAAGTAACAAAAAAGACCTAGCCGTGAACTTAGAATCACTTCTTGACGTTATATCGCACATACGTGAAAATTTGAATAGTTCTTTAACAAACTCATCTTTACTTGACGCGCACACTATCCAAGAGTTCATTGTAGAGAAGTACCCCGATTTCAAATTCGAAAATGGAAGTGTGGAACCTGATAGCGAGGATGAGGTGTACTTAACAGCTTCGTTATTACTTTTCTTTGTCTGTCTGAACTCAAAGAATGTGGATTTGAAGAATGCTATGTGTAGTAAGCTTTGTCCTGGCGACCAGGAAACTATACTTAAGTTTAGTAAACACCTGATGGAGTGTCCTAAGATTACTAATACAGATGTCCAAGCAGCTATAGCTGGTAAGAACTACTTATTTTACTTAGAAAGCTATTGATTATTTCTAAACTTAAGTCACTATGAACTATATATTAACTAGGTACATGTAATTTATTTGAAGAGGGTAGACTGTCTAATGTTTATTTAAATCAGTATTTGAACATTGCAAAATACCACTGTCACTGTGGGTGGGAGGAAAGAGGAGGTTCAGAGTAGGCCATGCCTTGTCCAGAAAGGCCTAGTGTCCACCACAGAATTTTCAGCATAAGAAATTAAAAATAAAGTGTCTTACTGTAGGATGTAAAATATGTTTATTCCTTTGTCTGTCTTTCAGTAGTTGTTTTAAAAAATCAGTCTATTTAGAAAATTTTTATAATGTAATGTACCTTAACATTAAGTTTATTCTTCTAAACAATTATAGAAGCATGTGGACAAGACATGGCATCAGTAACACAACTCAGCATACCACGGATAGTAGCGGAAACCCCTCCGGCTATAAGGTCGTACCACAGTGAAGTACGCAGACTGCAGGCTGCACTCGACGCTGAAAGGTTCGATAGGAACTACCTCCAGGAGGAGCTGACTAGAACTAATCTGAAAGTTGAGAAACTTTGTAAGTAAAATTTGTTTAAAGCTTCATTCATTAAAGATCCAACAGATGTTAGGTATGCATATTAAAGTATATGGCGGGCATTTTAAGAAGTGTCATGATGGGCTCAGGAAGATGATCACTTCAGATTAATGATCAGACTACAACATAATTATAAAGTGCACAACATACATGTTCACTTCATGTATTCGTTTAATTCATGGTTTTCAACACTTCAAAGAATTATTTATAATTATTTTTTTTATTATAATAGCTTATACCACAAGGTGCAGTACCACCCTTATTTTAAATAAATAATATTTCCTCTTTTCTTGTGCCTCAGTGAAAGACAAGGAGCAATACAAGTTGGAAATTGTTGACCTCAAAGCACAAATATCCTTGTACTGTGGCCATGACAAAGAATCTCAAGAGAATGATGTAGAAGCCAATAAGGCGAGTAAATTAGTTAAGCAGTTGGAGCAAATGGAACAACAGCTTCTGAGTACCCAAGAGCAGTTAGAAGATGTACAATATGAGAGAGAAACCTACAAATCTAAGGTGAGAATGAGCTGTTACCTTCTCAGTTCTCTGAAATAGCAATGCATCCAAAGAACATACTTACACATTATAACATACATTACTACATATTTCTATCAAAGGTTCAATAATATATGTTAATTTAATTACTTTACAGCTTAACCAATTAAAAACAGAGCATGACAAGTTATTAGCTCTTAACCAGCAGGAGCTTGCTAGAGCCAACACCTTGGCTGAGGATTTAGAGATGGAGCGTCGTCATAACCAATCGTTGCGAGAACTAGTAACCGAGCTCCGACAACATAATCACATGAATAAAATGGATTCTAGCCTGCTGGAGTGTGATGACCCCGATGCTAGTATACATTCCTTTCAGCACAACACTTGTAAGATCTCAAGTTTTATATTCATGGGATTCTAATTAAGCAATACAATTTAAATAAAAATATTACTTTGAATACTTTAGAATGCAGTTTATACATATCTTTATTGTTTACAAATCAATCAACCTTCTTTGTTTTTTCTTACTAGTTTTGAATCTAATTGCAAATTTAGTACCTATGTTTGGTAAATCGGAAGTTGAGTCCTAATGTAAAAGAAAATTATTTAATTATTTTTATACATTTTTTATAGCCGCCTGTAGTGAGTTATGTGCTAATGTAATAGAGGTACAGTTAGGAGAGGAAAGAGCTAAAATTGTGGCACTGAGACAACAACTGCAATTGTTACAGGTAATGAATGCCGACATTAGTTTAATATTTCAGTGAATTTTGATTTGACCTTTATTTTATTGGATTCCTTCATTATAGGAACAACTTTCTGAAGTGACAAGAAAAGCTGAAGAAGAAACACAGTCATTAAGAATTACTATAACAGAGAAGGAAAGTAATATTATGGACCTAAAACATCGCGTAAATGAGGAAATAGAAGAAAAGAATACTTTAAAATCAATTTTCAATGATGAAGTTTCTAAACTGAACAATGAACTGAATGAACTAGAACAGAGGCTAAAGGGAAGTCAAGAGAATTCACGCAACATAATTGAAAATAAGATGCAAGAAATCCAAAATTTGCAAGAAGAAAAATTATCTCTGCTACAAAGTCTGTCAGATGAATCAACCAAATTAGATAATATAATCAAAGATTTGCAGTACGAAGTAGATGCAGAAAAAAGCTCAAAAATAAGACTCAGGGAAGAATATGATAGTCATATAATGAAACTAAATGAAAAAGTATTAAATAGGAATAATGAATTGGTTGAACTACAAAATAAAATACTCGAAAAAGGCGAAAAGATGGAAGATTTACAGTTTGAATTAAAAAGAGAAAAGGAATTAAAAAATGAACTCTGCAACAAACACAACAATGACATTATTCAATTGAATTCTATTAGAGAGCGAGTTGAACAAGACTTACATAAGAAATCAGAGGAAGCAAGAGACTTGCAACAACATCTGCAACAGCATATTTCTGTTATAGAACAAATAAACAAAGAAAACAGTCATCTAAGAGCGACAATCATACAATTGCAAGAAGATTGCACAATACTAAATGACACAAAAGAAAAATTATTGAATGAAATAAAAAATCATGATGTAAAGGCAGAACAGATTTACAAAGAAACAGAAAACCTTAAAAATCTTCGTAGTGAAGAAAAACAGAAATTTCAGTATAATTTACAAGAAAGAAGTGCTACAATTAATGCACTTCAAAACAAACTGCAAAAATCAGAAGATAAAAATTCAGAACTTTTTGATGAAATAGCTATACTAAAGAAAGAGATCGATAAATTGACCTTAGAAAAAGAAGAAAACGATAGAGTAATATATAAATTAAACAAAACATTAACAGAACAGAATGAGGTAAATGAGATTTTAAAGCAAGATTTAAATGCAGTCAATACCAAATTAGAGCAGCTAACACTAGAGATTACTGAGAACAACAATATAATGAAAGACATAAAGAACGAACTTGAAAATAACAAGAAAGAATACCAGGAAAAACTCAACAGTAAGAAAATACTAATTGAGACAATTGAGAGAAAGCTAGAAATGGAAAGTGCTGAAAAAAATGATTTACAAAAACAATTCATTTCATTAGAGAAAGAAAAGGAGACATTATTGGGAATGTTGAATGAAAAGGAAAGCGAACTCTTACAAATACAATCTGTATACCAAGATTTATCTGAATTAAATGAAAAAGATAAAAAATGTAAGTATTAATCAGTTTAACTTTACATCTTTCTATTAATAACTGTGTACTAACATCATTTTCGTTATATAATTCAAAAAAATAATTATTTAAAATTTCAGCTGTGCAAAGCCTGCATGAAACATTATTGGATAAAGAGATCAAACATACACAACTCGAAAAGGAGTTCCACGCAAAAATAAATAAACTTGAAACCAAACTTAGAGAAACTGAAAGTTATCTGAAAGATGTTACTACAAAGTCTAATAATGTTATTGAAGACAAAGATTTACTAATACAGACTCTTAGTGTTAAAACAGAACAATTGGAAGGGATTATCAAAGAAGTACAAGACAGCTTGGTCATCATTGAGAAAGAAAAGCAAACTCTTATTGAAAAATTAGCTGCGGAAAAATCCTACAGAAGCAACATAGAAAAAGAATATCTAAATATGTGCTCCTCATTAGACAGTGTAACTGCAAATCTGAATGAAGAAATTTTGAACAAAAATGAAGAAATAAATTCAATGAAAGCACAAATTCAATTATTATCCAATAAAGTCACAGAAAAAACAGAAGGTAATGTTTCGTATGAATGTTATTATTATTATAATAAAACGTATTAGTGATGATTTTATTTATTGTTTCAGAAATAAAAGCTTTAGAAAGTAATATTACTCAATCATCACAAACCTTAAAAGATCTTATTCAGGAAAAGGACAAAGATATTAAAGTGTTACAAGAAAACTTGCTGAAAATAGAACAATCCAATAAAAATTTAACAGAAGAAATTTATTCTAAGATGCTAACGCTAACAGAAATTGAAACAGAAAATGCAGAATTACGCTATAGAATAGAAAATACTAATGCAGACAATCTAAGAATATTAAATGAAACCGATTCAGTTATTTTAGACCTAAAACAAAAGTTAGAAAATGAAAAATCGAAATATGAAAAATTAAGAGTTGATACAGAAATGAACATAGCCATAAAGAACGATAAAATTGAAGAAATATCTTTAAAAGTAAAGGAATTTAATGAAATTGCAGAAAAATGTAAAGAAAATGAGGATTTATTAAGAGAAAAAGATATTTTGATACAAGAACTTTTAGAAGAACGAACTATTAGAACGATCGTGGACGAAGAAAAGCAGAATTTGCTATTTGAAAAAAGTCAAATTGAACAAGAAATAGAAGCCGTTAGTCAACAAGTCAAAGAAGAAAGATTGGCAAAGCAGCTTGCGGAAAAGGAAAAAGCTGACTTAATTCGTATAAACGAAAAATTGCAACTCAGTATCAATGAACTGACTCAACAAATTAAAGACGAACAGTCTGTTGAAGAGAATCTGAACTGTGAGAAATATGCACTATTACAGGAAAATAAAGCTCTGCAGGAAACAAAAACAAATGTGTCGAAAGAAAACGAACTGATTAATCAAAAGTTTTTAGAAATTGCAGAACAAAAAGAAAGTCTGAAAGATAAGTTTGAAGCAAAATTGTTAGAATTCAATAAGCAAATAGATGAATTGAACCAACAAAATGCTACTTTACTATCTGAAAAAGATAGTCTAGCGCAACAAATGATTACTGAAGGACAAGTACAAAAAATGCTTAAAGATCAAAATATAAAATTGTTGCAAGAATCTGACAAATTGCGTCATGAAAAAGAAAGCTTGTTAGATGAGAATACAACCGTCAAAATGGAAATAGATAGTATTAAAGAATGTGTAAATAGCCTTACAAGTGATAACATTATGTTAACAGAAGAGAAGGAACAACTTGAAAATTCACTTAGCGAAATAATAAAGCAAAATAACGCTTTAAACGATCGAATGCGTCAATTAACTGAAGAGTTCACTGGTCAACTACAGGAGAAACAAGATGAAATTCATAACATAATATCTGATTACACTTGTTTGAAATCGGACTTTAAAAGTATGTTATTTGTTTATTGCTCATAGAATATATTTGTCTTGAGTGATGAACTGATAATTTCCAAATTCTTTTCAGAGCTGGAAGAAAAATTGGTAGAAATAGATTCTGCTTTGGATAGGGGCTTGCAAAGTTTGTCGGAGTTTATCAAAAAGGAAGCTATTTGTATTGATGAGTCAAGTAAATTATTTGCAATAAATAAGATTGATGAAATGATCTCTGTTACTAAATGTGAATGTGTTATTAGATTAGCTTCTATATTGAGTGCTGAAATAGTTTCAAGAAAAAATCTGGAGAGAGAACTTCAAAATGAGCATGATTCTGTTGAAAATATTGTTAAACAAAAAGATTTACAAATAGTCCAGCTACAGGAAGAGATTCAGAGAGTTTCAGAAAACTTCAAAATTGGTAAGTGTAAATTATTTCATTTTACAGGCCGAATATCCAGTATGGAAATATATTTTAGGGTGCAGGATTTGCGCAAGAGCTATTATGCCCATATGCAGGTTTAAAATGCAATTAATCGTATATATATTTAATATTTGTTACTACTTTGTGTTACCATCTGAGTAAGTAAAAGTATTTAGTATTTACTTCTTCAAATGAAATCAATAATATTCATATCAGAAAAAGCTCTGCATGTAATAATGACTTAATCAGACCTATGTAAACCACAATAACACCTAAACATTTTGTCTAATGGTTACAGATAATTCCAAATTGAAGGATTCATACAATTTATTATTGGAGTCAAAGAACAGAGATATACAAACACTACAGCATGAAAATCAAGCTCTTCATAATGAATTGAATGATGTCAAAATACAACTTGATACCAAAGTTCATTCTCTAAAAGACAAACTTGTCGACAATGAACATGTGACGGACAAACTGAAGAAATCCTATGAAGTTCAGATAGATAATTTGAATGTGATGATAAACAAATTAACCAGTTACTTGAAGGACAAAACACTTGAGATTGATTTAATTAGAAAGGAAAAGGAGAAACTTCAGAAAATTGTTGATGACAATGCTGAATGTAAGTACTAATAGAATACAATTTACACAACAAAATTTATTTTCTAGAAAACACGGCCTTAACACTTATAAGAATGACGCACAAGACTAACAGTAAACCATAGTATTTTAATAAATTACATTACAAGACCATTTTAAAATAACAATCTTTTTTTATTTATATCTTTATATTGCATTGCATTATAATAAAGAACCATGTGCATATTGTGTATATGCCTGCAATAACATTGTCTTTATTATTCAGCATCACAACCTACAAGCTGTAATTGGATGTACACATTAAATTCATTTCATTTTGCATGTGCACACTATTTAATGTTCTGATTTTGAGTGCAGAATTTTGACTTTTTCTTCTCTGGCATTGAGTTTTTTGTGGAAGTAATTACGTTTATCTACTAGGAAATGTTGTTACTTTTTTTATTGATAATTGTATTACTTATTCATGCTAAAACAATTACAGTAATAAAATCATTGGAGGAAGAAGTTAAATCTTTTAAAAACAATCAGGAAAAATTGATCAGCGATTTCGAATCAGAACGACTTGTACTTAAAAACATGGTCACTGTAACAGAATCAGTCATGGAAGATCAAAAACTTAGCCTCAATAAACTAATATCTGAACATATGAAAGCCAATAACATATTGAAGGATGAAAACAAATCTTTGCAAACTTTAATTGATAATGAAAAGAAAAACGCCGAAATACAATCTAAAGATAAGGAATATGCAATTGCAACTGCCCTTACACAGCTACGTGACTTGGAACAAGCGAAGAATGATTTAGAAACTAGGACAGATTCACAAATTCAATGTTTAACTTATGATGTTGCAAATTTGAAAAATCTTATAGAAATTAAAAAAGCAGAGAACGTAACACTAACTAATGAAAATAAGGAGTTGAGTGACCTTCTGGTTAAATATAAAAATGGTAATAGTTTTACTATTATTTAAATTAGCAACCTATATTTTGTTCAGAAAATTCCCGATGAAATCTTTACAGAAAACATATGAACTGTGTTGAAGATTTCAATTCTTAGATAATTAATTTTGAAATTTTTGTTTAACTTTTAGATATAACACTTCTTGAAGAAACAGGCAATGAGTGGAAAATTAAAAGAGATACTGTTGAAACTGAATTGACATACGAGTTAGAAAAATGCAAAAAGGAATTAACGGATAAAGTGAAACACAACACCGAATTACAATGTTTGTTACAAGAAAAAATACATATTTGTAATGAAACTCAAACAACAGTAAAAACATTAGAAAACAAAATGGTCGATCTTTATAAACAAAACAATGATTTAGAGTCAGAGAAAAATGAATGTGTAGATGACATTGGAAAAATGGAAATTGAGCTGGCTCAATTAAAGCAAGATAATGCGCATTTACTTGATGTTTTGGAGAGTAAGAAATCTGGTAAGTTGTTAAGTTATAAACAATAATATTTACTTTCAACAAAATTAGTTATTTTTTGCCTCGTCAAATATTTTAACTTGTACCTCGGTATATTATTTAGACTACATAATAGAAAATGTAAGTATATCAGAAGAATTAACATAAATAACATAATTACAGAAATCGTTAAATTAGAGTCACTGTTAATGTACGAAAAGCAACAAAACAAACTGTTGCAAGATGACAGTAACAACGAAAAAATTAATCTTACAAACAAATGTCGTATCTTACAAGAGTATCAGTCCAAAGCCGAACAAGAGCTGGAAAGCAGACAGAAGGAGATAGATGTGTTAAATACGGAAATTAAAAAATTGTCAGCAACATATGATCGAAACTTGAGAGACAGAGATGAACTGATCACTTGCCTGCGGCAAGAAATGGACGCAGGGATAAATAAACTTACCAAAGAATTAATCGAAGAAAGAGAGAAATGTTTGAAAGAGACAGAATTGAAAGCAGCTGCAGTGTTTGAGCTAAGACAAAAGTTGGAAGATGTCACAAGAAGCGAAACTGATACAGTTAAACTGTTGAGGAAGGAAAATGAGGTACTGAAGAAAACACTTGCTCTGAAAGAATCATGTAAGTTATTTGTATTCGAATATATTTAAAAACATAATTTTAATAGTTATAAAAATATGTGACACTATAGTAATCGCTAAAACATTTCACTGCATTTCGATTATATCCAAAATATTGCTGAAATAGGCAGCATTCTATGTGTAACAGTTTTGTTTATACTACTTTCTAGATGCTGTTTCAAGCCAAGAAAAATCAAGTCTCAAAAGTGCTACACAAGGTGTCGACGGCCTTGATCATCACCAGCAGGTAGATAACACTTCCGCAGATAATGCACATTCCTCTCTAGAGAGTTATAAAACAATATCGGACTTAGAGAAAATAGTACAGGATAGAAATAGGACTATAACAACTCTGCAAAGTGATATCACATACTTGAAATCATTGTTAGCCGAATCCGAGAACAATCTGCTCGACATCACAAAGGATCTAGAAGTCAGCAAAGAAAACTGCCATCAACTATCCAGCCAACTAAAGAAGATCGTCAGTCTAAAGAATGAGGAAATAGCTGACCTCAAAAAACAAGTCATGAAAATGAGCGTAAATGAAAATCGAGCCAGTCAAATAATAAAAGTTTCCGCGAAATATCAGGCGATAATATTGAAGCGAATCGCTGAAATAAAATCCAATACCGTTTTGAAGGAGTTGACCAATTTTGGTAACACTGCTAATTGTGACAATGAATTGAGACGCAGTTTGAACGCAGGGACCATTACGATGGAAGATCTCGAAAACTTCCTCGATACAACCGACAGACACTTAAAACGGTGCTCCGAGAAACAACTCGCACTCCAAAAAGAACGGGACAGACTGACCGAAGTGAACAAAATAAACGAATCAGAAATAATAAACATGAAGAAATTCTTGACAGAGCTGTCTATTAGCATAAAGACTTTCAATTCCATCAAGGAACTTTACACGCAGAAGCTCAGTAGGGTCGTGTCGTTGCAACGGACAGTGAGACGAGAAATACTAAGCTTGGACGGACAAATAACGGATGCGACCATGTGCAAACTGCAGAGAGACTACGCGAGCGTTATGCAGGACCTGACAGAGTGTGCGATGAACATGGAAAGGTGGGTCGAACGTTGCCTGGGCCGAGCGATATCTGCTGAAAAAATAAAACACGCCTTCTCAAATGAAGAGCGGCCCTCCTTCGCGTCGCCCACTTTCCAGAACGCGAGTCTAGATGTCCAGCTCGAAGAGTTGGAGAACTACTTCTGTAAGCTTCTAGAAGAGGTAGCGCGGGCACAGAAAGGAGACTCGAAGGATGCACAAGCCGTCACAGTGATGGAAGTACGCGCGGAATATGAAGACAAACTCAACAGGATGAAAGCTAAAATGGTCAGTACCCTCCCCATACTGTTCTTGGTATTAGTCTATCAGGTTGTGTGGTGGTTTTATCTGCAGATGGATTATTGAGTGGTGCGGCTTTCATTGTTACCGTTGTTATTTATTTCAGTTCGACTGTTGACTTGTAAAGTCAGTATAAAATTGTTGAAATAAAGTATGTTTTAATGGATACTCTTGTTTTATTTTACGATTTCTACAATTTAGTGTTCATTAAAACATAGATTAAATGGAAACCAATGTAGTATAGATGCGTTTAGTAATATATTGCTTAGTGGACTTGAAATTATCCAAGGTAAAAATTGTTTTGGATACTTATGCATGTGCTCGAAGTTCATTACTTGCATGATTTTTCTATGAACATTAGTACATTTTACGTTTCAGTGTTATTAAATGTGTAAAACTTTCAGAAACAACTGTATCAAGAACAGATCGGTATATTTAAAGAGAAACAACAAGCGGAGATACTGTCTCTGGAACAAGAATTACAGAAAGCTCGTGAGAAATTGGAGGAGTCGAGTCGCGCGTACGAGGAACACATAAGAGGGTTGACGACGGAGTTGTGGAACGTTGGAGAAAAGTTCCTTATGAAGAAGGATGAAGCAGAGTGGCTGAGGAAGCAGCGCTCTGAATCTCTCATGTCACTGCAGCACGTGCACTCGGTAGCTATCTTATTTGAATTACCTTAATAAAACTAGCTGGTGCCTGTGACTTCGTCTGCGCAGGATTAGTACTTCTAGCAATTCACACAATATCTTCAATAATAGAGTAGATGATTTGTTTTTTGATAAAAATGACTTTTTATTGATAAAAATGTAAATCCGTACTAAAATTATACATTAGCTATTTAATTTTGCAGTCTGGCTTGATTCCACCGAAAGAAGAGCCATCGCGTCCATCAGACACTCACTCCCTACGCTCTCTGCCGGTTGCCACGAACACTAACAATAAGAATGGTAAATTGAATCATTCGTTCATTCATTATTTATTTATGCATATTTTTAAGTGTACTAACTAAATAAGTTAAATAAACTTAATAGAAAAGTGAAAAATTATCATCTGCCGATTGTATTAGTAATAATAATGTTTAGAAGGTCGCGCGCTCCACATGTCGGACGAGGAGGGCGAGGTATTCGACAACCGATGCCTCCGCGAGCTGGCGAACACACCGGCACGCGCCCCTCCACGAGCATCTCGTGACCCCAACCGCCTCTCGGAACTGCAGTGGCGCAACTCCCTCTGCCCGCCGCACCTCAAGAGCTCCTATCCGGCGGAGACGCAGTTTGTGCCTACGGTACACGAGGAAGATATCAAGGTATGCTGTAACGTCTTGTGTATTTGTAACTCAACTGCCTCTCGGAACTACAGTGGCGCCGCCACACCCCAAGAACTTCTACCAAGCGGAGACCCATTTGTGCTCCGTATTGGTCACTTTACTAGCTTGCGATCGTCTAGCAACGCAACCTAATTCAAATTTTATTCATAGTAAGATATCTAATACATGTAATGGATGATGAAAGTCAAATTATATTTTATGTCATCGCCTCTAGGAACTAGAGAATTTATTTTTTGGACACAACTACATGTTTACGTTTCTTTGTAAGTTACCATAGCGACAGGATTTTCCGATGCGTCATATTTGATACAGAGCGACGAAAAACCTCACTGTGAACTTTTAACACAATGAATGAAATAAGTTTTACTTGTGCTTCAGCCCTTGGCAGAGAAAGGCCCTTTGCTTGACATCTAATTTAATCTTTGTATAATTTCATTATCAAGGCAATTTTCTAGTACCAAGGTAAACAACCTAGGTATTTGATTATTTTTTACTTAACTATATTTTAATTCTGTATTGAATATTGTGAATTTATTTTACTGTTATATACCAACACATTAAGGAGCAGTGCATTGATGAGATAAATTGTACTACGCTGATTTAAAAATTTTTTTGTTTCCAGTGCGTAGGAGCTCCAAGCATGTCCTTGGGCGGGCGGACGCAGCGCAAAGAAGTGGGTATAACAGCATACAAGAAGCCGGGACCGCCCACTCCCAGCAAGCAAGCCGGCAGGCTCTCTGCTACGGTATGTTTATCATTCCTTAAAAATGTCTGAATAGAGCATGGTGCACTATAGCCTAGATCCTTCCATATTTGCGAAGAGTGATGGATTGATATGTTTTATTAATGCTCACAGGATTCTGAGTTGCGTGAATCACTCCGTGTGGAGACTGAACCGAATGCATCGCGCAAAACTAGCACACCGTCGCGGATCCGCGCGCTCTTCCGCTCCAATAAAGGAGACAATGTTGAAGTAAGCTGGCTATATTATAATAAAAATATAACGCTTCAAATTCACAGCCCCACACTAGGACTCCGTGTGGTGACTGCCATGACACATACAAAGACAATTACACAAACACCCAGACCAGAGACAAAATGAAGAAATCTAATTTCATCATTTTAATTTTTGCTTTGAATTAAATCTAACTTTTGTTTATTTTTTGTTACAATTAATACAAGAAACTAAACATGATTGTGATGTTGAAACAAATACTTACATTATTTTGTCATGGTTAGCTATAATTTCTATTTGCATTATTATTCCCAGGGAACGCCACGCAGCAGAAGGCTAAGCAATTTATTCAGAAAGAAATGAAGTCCCTTGCCACTAGCAACCCACCGAAACAATAGAAATGCACTTTTATTCCATGGATACTTTTATTAACTTATTGACTTTTACTATGGTTTTATTTATTGAATAAAAAATTCATGTCATCAAAAACTTTATTTTTAAAAATGTTTTAACCCACTAATACTAATAATTAATGCGTCAAACAAAAGATACAATGTTGTATAGTGTAGTGTTTACGCATACAAATACATAGGGTTGAAGTATGCACGCAGGTGACCTGAGGGAGGTGAGCGGGTGTATAAAGACAAACATCACCGTTCAGCAGGGGAGGTATATAATAGACAATAGATATACAACACATGAAATCTTGTCAATTGAACTACTGATTTAAATCTACGGAACAGAAAATTATCTATCCTAAAGATACAATCAAACTACAAGACTGCAAATGAAATTCTACATACAAAATAATGAAATTGCTGATGAAAAAATATAACTGTCAATATTCTTTTTACTCATATAATTTGATGTTATAAATCAATCATAAATACTAAGGTAAAATAAATGACATGTCCTGGTTTTCTTTAAATATTACTTTATTGTATAGGGTTTACTTTTTAATCTTTCTATAATACGTTAATTAAATTCTTATATATATTTTTATCCAAGGTTATACAAGGTTATCATCTGTATCACCTGTATTTTGCAAAAAAAAAATTTCACAAAAGCCCTACAGCTTTCTCATGGAATTCTGCAAGCAAAAGTTTCATGTCATCATATCCAGATATTTCTTGGGCCTGCTGAAGTGGAAGCCATTTCAGATCTTGATGTTCATGTGAGAGAGTAACTTTTCCCTCTGGGTTTTTTAACTTTGCTAGCCAATAAACTACTGATTTGGGTTTTCCTTCTACCTGGTAGTTGAGGGTCTTTGAGATGTCTTTATAGATCTGAAACAATTATAAATGTTATGAAAGTATAAAAGGATACCAAATTATATACGTGCTTAGGCCGTGCTGGCAGTGTGAATCACAAGTAAAGCAACCAGAGGTGCAGTCTGCTGAGTGGTCCCTAGTGGCTAATTTCATGTTTCAGAGAGCACATACAGCCATCTGTCCCACTTACGTTCCAGGGATCTAAACTGTCATGGGCAAGAAGCAATAGAACTTACACTAAACCATAAAAGGTGTTTACAATACAAAAAATTATACAATAAAAAAAATACATGTATACATACACATAGAAGTACTTTACAGATTTTAGTGCATAATTACCTCTAAATCATTGTCAGATAGGCCTGCTTCTTCTTTAGTCTCTCTCAGTGCTGTTACCCAGTCTGATTCACCAGGATCAACATGTCCTAAAACATGAAATAAATAATATTCTTATGTTATATTAACAATGGCACATGTTATCCTAGCTTAGCATTGTGTTTTGATCAGGTATAAGAAACTAGATTAGGCAGCCCAACACCAGCTTAGGGTTTGATTGCACCCAAATAGTATAAAGTTTCATTTCAAGTAGGGACCCTGCACCTGCAGGGTGATACCGTTTGTAACTCACACACGTAAATAAATTCAATTATTATACCTTTGGGTGGTGTCCAGTGATGTCCTCCGTAAGAAGTTTGTAGTAGCAAAAACTGCACTATTTTATTTGAGTTTCTGAATATAACTAGACCGGCAGCACGCGTCGGTGACATAGCTACGAGATGGCAGATTCTTATTATAACGCTTATTTAATTATAAATTATCAATCTGCTTCTACCACACATATTATACAGGTTTCCACTTCGCTTGAAACTTACACTTAATTCATTATAAATTCATGTATGTTATTTATGATTCCAATAAAAAATTAGTATAATATTCTAATTAAAAGCTTTTAAAATAAAGTTTGTGTTTTAACTATTTTATAAGTTTAAGTGAAGAAAAGAAAAAGAAAAATAAACCGATAAAAATTAGATTAGAAGTGATAGATGAAACTGACACATGACACTGACGTCTGACTAGCTGACGTTGACATATGGTTGTCAGTTTGTAATTTTTATTTTTTATCTATGTGCACTACCAATCTAGGTGCTTAGATCTATGGTTCCCTCAATATTTTTTTTCAGTCTTTGCGTGAGAAGTTCTTCCAAGTAGTCTATGGTGTACTATCAGGTCTGTCAGTGCTGTTCTGTCACTTCACACTTCATTATTGAAGTATTGAATGGACTAATGTCAAAACTCAAATTTCAAATTTGCTTTCCCTTCAATATTCATAATTATATTTCAATTCAATTAACTTTTTTTAGCGGTTTACCAGGTTTAGGCTCACCTTTTATTTTAGGCTATTGCAGGATTTACAGGCAGTGTTAGTACACTTAGTACTCTTGGCTTGTGTGGATATTTACTATAAGTGTTCTGCGTTAGTATAGCCCTATGGAAATGATTTCTTCTAAGAGTACTGTTTTTTTTTGGTTCAATCAGGCACTATTTTTAAGGTTCACATTCTGAAGCTTTCTAGAAATAAAAGCCATGTGAATAATAGATATTATATGCCTTCAAAATGGACAAATCTGAACCAGATTCTCAATCGAAAGACCCTGAGGACGGTATTGCAAAAAGTAAACATAGAGGACGAGGAAAAAAGCGTAAGCGGTAAGTTCGAACTTTATACTATCTTTACGTACCCTGTTTTTTTTCTGATTTGTAGAGTAGATCAAATGTACAACATAATATAAAATTGCTCTTTTTTTTACTTCTAGATCATCCAGTGTTAGCACAGATGAAGAAACAGTTCTTCCAGATAATACATTGGAGGTGGAGAAGAATCTGCATGCTTCTGCTATTAAAAACAATTTGGATGATGCCAGTGTAAAGAAAATTTTGAAGGTATTTTTTTATTTATCTTATTCTAACTGACACAGCAAACTTAATGCCTTCAACCCTTTTTTTATGTGCCACTACTGGGCACGGGTCTCTCCCCACAATTGGTGAAGGTCTGGAGCATACTCCACCACGCTGCTCCAATGCGGATTGGTGGAAACACAGCAAACTTTATACTACCTCAAAAGCAGTAAACTATACATATAAATCTTCCTCTAGAATCACTATCTATTGCTGAAGCTGCATTAAAATCCGTTGAGTAGTTTAAAAGATCTAAGCGAACAGACAACAACAACAGTGACCTAATTTTATACTATGTGATATATACTATATGAAATAACAAATTAGCATATTTTTTCTAGAAAGTAGTGACAAATGACATATTTTGAGGTATTAATGAATGAGGAGAATGTTTGGGATGGAGTGTTAAGGGACCCAGCTTTAAATGTAGGTTTG
>DWAV01000149.1:0-26578 GCA_018231305.1 Noctuana lactifera
TCTATGTGTGTGCCAAATTTCATGGAAATCGGTTCAGCAGTTTTTGCGTGAAAGAGTAACAAACAAACAAACTTACAAACTTTCGCATTTATAATATTAGTAGGATTTTCTTTGGATATCATAAACTTTATGCTTACCGCATTAAACATAACAGATATAGCAGCAAGAAGGTTTTCAAGTTTGTCCAACGGCGAGTCAGCTTCTTGCATTTTGAGGAAATGTTTTGAGATCACTGCTAAGACAGCTGACGATGGGACCTTTGTTGATTCCTGTAACAATGTAGTGATGGTTTATTATTTCTGTTACCTTAACGACTGGCTAGCCAGCTCTTTGGTACTTTAAATTCTTCGTTATGATATTATGTGTATTGCATACTTACGCACAAGTGCTCTAGATTAATATCATTTTGTTTTCACTGTTTTCAAGCACTAAATAAGTACTATCAACTCATTTTATTGATAATTCTATTAATTTAACTATAATTGTTGTTACTAGGCAGGTAGCGGCAACAGAAATACATCATCTGTGAACATTTCAATTGTCTAAATATCACTGTTCATAAGATACATCCTGGTGTTAGACGGACAGACAGACAGACGGACGGACGGACGGACAGCCGAGTCTTAGTAATACGGTTCCGTTGTATCCTTTGGGTTAGGGTTCCGTTTTACCCTTTGGAACCCACCTTTGGTACCCAAAGGGTAAAACGGAACCCTATTACTAAGGAACCCTAAAAAAATCTAGGATCGTCAGCTAACCTTGACGCCGAGCTGCAGCGGTGTGGCGTGCTGCGCGCGCTCGACAGCTGCGTGCAAGCGACGCACATCACGGGCATGCCAGCTCGCCAACAGAGAATACAGCTTGCAACGCAGCGGCCGCACCACCAGCCGGTGCATCACGCCCTCCAAAATGGCGTCCAGGTTCAGGAACTCCGTTGGTTTTAACTGCGAATAACCAAATATTACCCACAGAGTCCTAAAAAACACCAGCACATTTTATTTATATATGTTATTTAAAAGTTCACGTTTAAAAAACATATGTCACCTTTAGTCTCTCCTTTTCAACTTCCTTTTCAAATTCTCGTTCACCGTGCTTTACCAAGTAATTCTTCATTCCGGACATAAATTGTCGCATGTTTCGCATCATTATCTGCAAAATATGACTTGACATTGTAAATCGGGGTATCATTGTGTATATTATGTCTGCTTAAATCTACATTTACGCAATATCTAGTGACGTTATTTTATGAATCAATATTTGAAGAGAGCAAATTAGGAAACAAACCCTAGTTAACGATACAGATTTAGGAACTATTGAATAGATACGTACGTAGTATTAACCTCACCTGCGGGCACGTTTCCTTAGAGTCGAGGGTGCAAGAGATAAAGTTATCTATGTTTTGAGCGAAAGTGGTGCTTTTGTCCTGCGCGAGGTGCAACGCGTACGCTCGCAGCGCCGCGCCCGTACCTCGTAAGGTGCGACCACCACGTAACGCGCGAACTCTGCCTGCAGCTGTTGAGAAAAAAACGGTTTTGTGAAATCAGAATGATAGAACTTGTTTAAACAGAATATTTGTATTTGGAGTTAGGATATTTTTTTATGTTAATTTAAATCTATTTATTAATATATTTAACGCTGTCATTAATGAAAAAAAGAAAGAAAAGTTTATTCGCAAAGAAAAATAATGAAACTATAACATCTTAGATATTAATTAATGAAACTTTTCTATTTACGAAATGGACATCACACAGCCTCGCATAATGCTCCTCTTAAAAAAGAAATAATGTTGATTAGGTACTATACTTAAAGTATAAGAAAATAATTTTGGTACTTAAGTGTATTAAGTATTTAATAATTTGTGGTATCAATAGTTTGCCTTCAACCCTTTTTCTTTTATGTCCCACTGCTGGGCACGGGTCTCTTCCCACAACCGAGGAAGGCCTGGAGCATACTCCACCACGCTGCTCCAATGCGGATTGGTAGCTCAATAAAATTATTTTAATATTTAAACGATGCTACCTACTCTAATAAATGTCATTTCTACAGTCTTTGATTGTATTCGCTAACATAATAATTGCCTATCATATATTATATATGTCAGTACTTCACAACATCAAGTATTCATTTATGAAAACTAAACAGCTACTGTAAACCTTGGCATCATTTGGTATTTGAATACACTAAGTACCTATATGCATTTCAGATGTTTGTTTGTAATTAAATACAAGGTAATTTCATAAGGTAAGCGAAGTTTAGTACAAGTAAACTCCCAGTTCACAATCCATGTTTGTTCTAAACTAATCCTATTCAATAAATTATAATATCTAACCTCCAGACGATATTACGGCTTAAGTCATTAGAATAATAAATTTATTTTATCCTAAGGTAAATACAATGTTTAGTTTAGGATATGATAGAATAACGAATTAAATAGGTATGTGCATAGATATAAATAGTATCTATATTATGTACATTCTTAGTGTAACTAAACAGTGTTGTATTAGAATGAAATAAAACATAAAGGTTAGGTACACATTAGAGGTAAATCACGGTAATTTTGGTATTAAATACATAATTAAAATTAACATTGGTATAATATGATCTACCAAAACATACATTACATAATTATAATATTATGAATTTAGTAGTTAGTACGTGCCAAACAAGAACATTGTACACTTTTCGAAGTTATACTATTCTTAAGTATAATTACTTAAATAGTAGCGAGCAATAGGTCTTTACAATCTTTAGAAAAATTACTGCCACGTATTGTACAAGATTACGTTACTGACGCCAAAACCATATTTTTAGAATGGTTGTGTGTTTATCTGTGTAATCTGTGTATGTTTGTTTTGTATCGTGTTATCCGTCAGTATCTGACATGCAAAACTCAAGGAGTAGTGGTTTTAATGAAACTTGGCATGGATTGTGAAAAAGTCGAAATGTTCCTTCAAAAATGGTAAAACGTTTAAGACATGTATAGGTATCGTTTATTAATGCCGGTAGCACATCTACCGCGGAAAGGTAATAGCGAAACTGCTAAACGATATCTATACCTACTGAAGACACATTAAAATATTATCCTCACACAATTTAGACCATGTTTTTTTCATTCGATTGTTTTGTGAAATTTTTGGTTTTTTGCTAGCTTTGTTTTTTGCTACCTTTTAAGCCTATTTTTATTTATATTTATACTACTAGGCGAAGACAAATCAAAAAATTTAAGATCATGAAAATCGGTCTAGCCGGTCTTAAGCTATGTAGGTATAGATAAATGGTGAAATATAGATAACAATTATATATTAGATATATAAGAAGAAGATTATAAAAACGCATGAAAATTATGTACCCGAAACAGAAAAAACCATTTGCGAAGAATTATAAATCACTTTTATTGCTAATATTTGTTGAACAATTATCACATACACGTGTAGTATCGGAGCAGCGGCGATAGGTATCTACAGCGAGGTTATTGTATGCATTTAAGCGCCAGATCAATATTTGATTAAATTGTACAAATAGGTATATATGCACCTATTTAAACTTTATGAATGTAGCGCTATCTTAAAAAACTCATATGAATGTGTGTGTATTAATTGATTTCGATTAATTTGCTCCATCTTCAAAATGGGTCCTAAATTGTTTGGAACGTTTAAATAAGACTACGTCGTTAAATTAAAAGAGAATAATAATTCTGTTGTAATTATTTGCAATCTAATTATGGGATTAAGTAAGTCATAACTATAGCAAAGTACTTATTATTTAAAAACATTTAAAAGAAACGGAGCTAATGGCTTTAATTTTATCACAAAAACAAACATCAACGAGTAATAAAAATATCAAAAGAAATAGAAAAGAAAAAAACTTTACCTACACAAATACGAATGTGTAAATCCATCGGAACTCAGTTGGTTTTCCACACTAGATTGTTTGTTTGTACACAGTTTACACCGTTTCAATTTATTGCACAATTTCTTCCAAAAACCCGCGATAGCAGTCAGTAATCGTTTAAAAGGGTTTCGGTAGGGTGTCTTCACTTTAGCAATTTCTTCCGAACTCAGATCATCACAATGACAGGCTGGAGGTCTAACGGTTATCTCAGTCTTTTTCCTATTTGATTCATTCTCAGCTAGCGTTTTACAGAGAGCGGTCAACGTTTCTGTCTTCGCCAAACGCTGCTGAAACCTCGGCTCACATAGCTTCTCCTTCGAAACAAACACCCAGTCACTTTCTAGGACGTATTCATTCAACGTATCGCACCGGAAATTTTTTATCGTTGTCAACGCATAGACTTCCTCCGCAGGTGTTGTCAGGTCGGGGTAGTTAACCAGCTTCGTCTTCTCATCAAACTTCTTTGACTCTAACTTCTTGATCCACGGTTCACATTTGCCGGAGCGCGGGCTCGAGTCGGTCGGCTCAGCACGCTTCGCGCACTTTCCTCGGAACAATCTTTTGAACCACTTCATGACTGATAACTCTGCGGTTTCTTCCCGCGTGCACGAATGATTTGAAACGATAATTTCTCATTCACACGAACTTGGCCGCAGAACGACACGAGTGCATGCAAGCGACTGCGCTCAACCTAGTATCGAGTGAGAATTTCACGGCACGAGCAGACCTTTACCCTTTAGCCATAATTAATTTATTTACACAGCTAATACAATTATGATAACAGATGTACGCCGCGGTTCCATTGTTCGTGTTCTACTAAGTTCAATAATGATGTGTAATGACTCATTATTTTGTTATCAACATGCAATAATATTATGGACATCTGCATAGTTGATGTGTAAGGTGATTTAAATGATATAATCATGTGAGTGTCAGTGCTGAAATGAGCGAGACCCAGTTTATTGCTTTTGTATTTACGTTATGTTACGTTTTTACAAAGTAACGTCTGTAGTAACATTTTACAACTTGGTCTAGTCCTTATGAAATACCTCACTAAAACGTCAGATAAAACATATTTATTGAATGAGGGCGGCCAGATACGTAACATTCCTGATAAATGTAATCGTCGAGAAAGGTATAATCATAATAATATAATGTGTAACCGTATGAGTTTAAATTATTAGGCTCATTAAATATTAAATTAATAACTACCAATTTCGTTATTATGTGTCTATGTCGTGGACCGATCGTTGTACTGGGCTGATGTAATTTGCCTGGACACATCACGATATGCCGGAATTTCGTGATTTGGCCCATTCCATATATAGGTACTTAATGAAGCAAAATCTACATAGATTATTATCTTTGGAATACATGGCTTTGACTGATATTTGCATGAATATCTATTGTACTCACCAAGTAAAGGATCAAGGCGATCTCTAAAGCTCTTGGCACGTGCAGCTGCGGCGGGACCTCGTCGTGGTGTCGGAGAATCCCATTCGCAACCCTCATCCTATTAAAAATAAATAATATTTTATTTTATTTTATTTAGAACTTAAATTACTCAAGCAGGCTCGTGTCCTGCCTGAGGTCGAATGTAGTTGCGCCGCTACCCTGGAGGCTCATGGTCGCCTCGTGTAAGTGTGGCCGGCAACTACACCTTTACTCTCAAACACAAATGAATTGCTTCATTTGCTTCACGGCAGACATGGGTGCAGCGATGTACTTCCCCGGTCGAACCATACAAGTTCTACCACTTACAGAAAGAAAGAAATATTTGTATTACATAAGTGCAACTTACTCCTTCATAATGTTGCCCGTTCGACGGCGGTATCAAGCCGTCCCATTGAGAACTGTCCCATGGCTCGGAGAATACGGTGCCGTCATCACTTGCCTGGAATAACGTATTATCAATACATTTTCAGTAAAAATATTTGCCATAAATATTTACAATTAGATATTTTATCTTCATTAATAAGAATTTTGTATTTAGTAATTGATATGAGGTTAACACTAGTCAAAAGTAATGATAAAATAAAAATAATAAGAAAAGGAAAGTAAAAGTTTAAAGAATATACAATAATTATTTTAAAGAAAGTAGTAAATAAATGAATACGTCTGTATTAGTTAAATGTTGCGGCACAACCATTATTTTATACTCGTGCAGATGGTTGTGAGATCCAAATATTTCTTAGAATCATAAGTTTGTAGCAGCACAATCACAACAATTTTGGCCTCAATCAACTTGAAATTGAATTTTACCTGTTCGGATAAAGGTCTAAGATCGTGCACGTTGTCGTAACACGATGCACGAGGCGGCGATCGTATCTCCTCAGGAAGTGCAGTGGGCTCTGCGTTCAATTTTAGGTCGGGGAATCTATGGGAAACGAAAATGAATTAAACTCTGATATTAAATAGGAAAGTGTTGAAAGCCCCTTTTTATGACTATTACAAAATAATTACGTTTTCTTTGAAAAACGTTTACAAGTAGATTTGAAATTACCTTAAATATTATGTGATAAGTAATACGATATAAAACACCAAACACTAAGTAAAACAACTTTGATAACAATTTACACGTTAATATCTGAGAGTACCCAACAAAGATTCTTATGTAGGTATATTGTTAATATTTGTTGTAGGAAATTGTAAGTTAGCTTTTTCAGACAGAATCAATGAAGCTTCCCTTTACCTTTGAGCAACAACTTGATGCACTGTCAAATTTTGGGCTCCATCATCAACACCGTATAATCGACTTTCTTGTTCAGCTAAAGATGGAAACATTCCATTTTCACCGTTCGAGGAATCGTCACTTTTGTCTGAAAATAAAAAAAAGTAAAGTTTAAGTAGCAGAACGTTATGTTAGCAAATATTATGTTGATAACTACTGGCAAATAAAATTTAAAATGTGCTACCATGCCCCCACCGTTAATTAAAATTTGTGGATTATAGTTTATAATGATTATTTTTTGTTTATTACAAAGTTTACTATATAGGAAATTATGATCAGCAAAAGTTGAGCTATTTTGTTAAGTGTGACGCGAATATTTATTTGTCTTATGTTGTGAAAACACTGGTACTGGCTGAAATAAATTAACAGGACAAAGTTTACAAATTGAGAATAATAAAGGATTGGTCTAAAGTTGCCTAGATAAGCCCAATACCCAGGATCGTGAAAAAAAAAGAAAACAAAGCTACAGTAGGGACAGGTCTCATTAACACTGACTTATGAACTGCCAGCTGGAATCAACTGTCCAGGTCTGGTCGTTCTTGCCTGTTGCCTTGGTGACTCGCGGTGGCTCCACTGGTTTTGACTTCGGCTTGCTCCTCAGAGACACTAAGTTGTCCACTGAGGTTGACGTATTAGGAGACGATGCTGTGAAGATATATACATAAAATATTATGTTAAAAACATAATTTATTTGATTTCTAAAATTTGCAAAATAGACTTTTATAGATACTTACGTGATAATTCCTCAATACTGTGCATGTCTCTCAGAGGGTAATAAGGATGATTCTGATTTGGCGGTTCAGAATATCTTTGCGAAAGACTTACTCCAACTCTCAGGAGTTTTCTTCTTTGAACAGGTGGCAGGGCAGCCTGTAATAAGAAAAAAGATTTACATATAAGGTTTTTAGCGACCATTGTAGTTTAATAGCTACTTTGTAATGTTAGCAATCTAGGTTATTAATGTAATAAAATTGTTCCATCTACGAGAAGGAAAATCTTGATTTGAGGATTTGTGTGAATAGCTCTAGTAATCGATTTACCTAAAATACGATTTACAAATTAATTGTATAATCTGTACAAATTTTTTGATGCTGTTTCACACGCAATACTTACTTCTTTTAATGCATCGACTGGATCTGCATAAAAAGGACTCCCAGCATTATCTTTCTCAGAGTCATCGCCATTAAAGTCTTTAACACAATCATCTTCTAGTTTTACGGTTTCCATACTTTCGGTATTATTATGATTTTCTCTATGTTTAAAAGCCGCTTCAATTTCCTCAGTTAACTTTTTATTCATGTTCATTGCTATATTAAGTTTGTCTGGCCTCTTCGGTACAATATCACCTTTACTGTTAGTGGTTGCTATTATTTCACTTGAACCATTAAAGCTCTTTTTCAGAGAGCTATCAGAAAGATTTCTCTTATCATTCAGACTTTCTGTTGAGTTCATAAGGTGAATATTTTCTTTCTCTAAAATTGATTGTGTACTTTTGGCAGCATTGAGTTTCGCTATAACACAAATTTGTAATTTTAAAAACACGTCAGTAATAAAACAAAGAAATACAATCCATAAAGGACTCTCTATGGAATGTATTTAATAGATATATGAACTTACGCAGTGTATCTGGCAAAAGGTCAGGTCTTTTGCTTTTCATGAGTCCATTACTAATATTATTATCATTTTCAGGCTTTAAAGCAGGTTTAAATGTAGTGCAATTATTACTTTCTGGACCCCAAATATCTTCGTAATCACTAACTTTATCCATCAATGAGCTTCTGTAATAAACACCTGGAGATTCAAGAATATCTGATTCCTGAAATAAATTGTTATAGATAAAATATAATCATTAATTTTTAATACTTAAAATAATAAATTATTAAAAATAATATAATTGTTTTTCATACGTGCGGTTAGTAATAATTTTACAGCCGACAACACAATAAATGTATCAAATATTATACAATATTTTATGCACATGCTATTTTCTACGGATATTATTGTATCTTACTGCGTTGGCTATTACAGACTTTTACTGCTTACTCTGCTGCTCTATAAAAACAAAGGCTAAGTTCAACCCCTACCTGGTAATGTCTGGATTCCTTTCGAAGAGAGTGTTTACTCCTCCTTGATCTACCAGATGGTGTGGTACTCGTCGTGTTTGTAATTGGGGACATAACCTTGTCTCTATCTTTACTCGCGGGAGAAAGAATAGATTGATTGGATGTTGGCGAGAATACATTTTTATTCGACAGTGGGGAACTTCTTGACAATGGAGAGAACACCTCACTTTTGTTAGTTTGACTTATAGGAGAAAAGACACCACTTTTGGAAGAAATAGTATCGTTTGAAACTGGGGAATTTATTTGGCTCGTAGGTGAAAATATCCCGCTGGTTACAGAGTTAGTCCCATTCGGGGACACTAGTTGGTTTGGAGCTGAACCATTACTAGACTTAGTGTAGGTATTGACTACAGGATCAATAGATTCTGAGGTGTTCGTCTGTGATTGGGATTCTATTGGTGACCCGACATCGGTCGTATTTTGCTCGATTGTTTGCCTTTTAAAACTGCCATGTAAACTAGTAGTCATTGCGTTAATACATTCTCCTTCAGGTGACAGACGATGCATCATGGTCTATACAGGAACAGGAACAACGTGTCAATAAAAACCTTTTTACATAAATATGTACATAACATTAAATTAGTAAGATTATTCATGATCAAGCTATTAGCTAAATACTTAATCGATTTACACACTAATACATGCCGCGAACGCCATGCAAATGAATGCATCGGTAATAAGCCCACATACATATATATATTACTGTAGTGCTTTATTATGGCTTTCTTACCTGCATTTCTCCGTTAGATTCTGTAAAAGTTTTCGCTGCATCCATCATATTGAACACAACGTCTGCATTATTATTATTCATTGTATTAGACGCAAGCGTTAGTTGCAACCGGTCATTCTGAATTTCATTTATCTGATGGTTGTGAACATGTGTGTTATTCACACTGAACGTGACTGTCGTCGTGACCGTTATGTTTCCAGTATGTGAAGCCTTGTTAATGGGGCTGAAAGCTAGAGCCTCAGATTTGGGTGACAAGGATATCTTTGATAGAGGTGGTTTGGCCCATCTTGGAGGAGGAGGTGGTGGAGTGGTTTTGACATTGCAGATTTGGGTGGGAGAATGTTGCGTGTTGGTTGTTGGAAATGTATGAGGCTGTGTTATATGTGCCTGCAAACAGGTGAAGCATGATTAATTTAGAATTAGAAGAAAACGACACCAAAAAGCTGTAGTGTAAGTGGTTTAAGAAGAAAACTTACGGTGCTGCTCATAAGATTTAACGTATTTGGTGGGGTGGGTCGAGGCGCTCTCACGAATGAACTGCTCGGCTTCACTGGAGGTGAAGGTGCAGTTTTACCCTTGAATGTACTGAGGTTCTGACATTGATTCGGTGGGGAACCTGATGAGTCGACTGGAGACATCTTTAGTACAACATTTTGATCATTTTCGTTGCTCAATACTTGTTCGCGATTGTTTGTTGCTGAACCTAAAAATTTACAACAGTAATGTTACTTCCTGTTGTGTGTTCATCGGAACACATTACCATTTCAATACCTATCTGTCGTGTATCTTTAGTGTTGTTTTTAAATACTTACTTGCATTGAAGCTGCTAAGACTAGATCCAGTATCTGACGGCGTCACCGCCATCGGCACTACGCCATTTGCCAGTTGACATGGCGAGAGGAGGTTTTGCGGGTTATTTTTAGGATTTGCCATAGGGTACCCCCAGAACTCTTGGCCCAATAGCGTCAAAGAGCTTAACTGATGCCGGCTCTTTGCTTCACGGAGCGCTCGCGGCAGCTGAAGTTGTACTGGTAGCTCATCGCTATAAGGGAAATACCAAACGGAGTTCATTCAAATAATAATATTGATTAGTAATGTTAGTAGTTTTGTAGTAGGTACCTAACTAGTAATGAAAAAAATATTAAATGTAAAAATTTCTTGTTTATAATTACCAGCACTGAGAATAGTGGGCTATCAGCTCCGGTATGTTGTCGAAGCGGTTATGAGAGGTTTCGAGGCCAATGCGACCTCCTGAAGCTTGTATGAGGTAGTGTTCGATATAGGGTCCTTTATCAGCCGGCAGACGCACGCTAATCGCCATCGTATCCGGTTGACTTGACTGGCGAACTACGAAATTCTGAAAGGTGAACAGTAAAATTTTAAGTTTTTAGCCTAAACTTTCCTTTACATGTATATCGAGGATACTTGATATTCTAGGCCTATCCATCCATGGATTTACGGTGGAAATCATTTTTGGGTATTTGAGATTAAATAAAATACATACCCCTTCTTCCTTGCCTTGGAGCAGATGAAAGGCGCCAGCTCTCTGAATTCCTGGCAAGAACCACACGGGATGTGTCCTGATCAGTCTCTCCAGTAGCCCGATATCGCATGGCGGCTGCTCCTCAGACCCCGACCCTGACGAGCCCACGGAGGAACAGTCTCCCCGAGCTCCTTCCCCATCCGATGATAGACTTTCACGACTCTGAAAGAGAATACATCTTTTATTACTACTAAAAAATCCTTTATTAATACCTACGTATACCTACTGTGTTTGAAGTTGAAAAGGATAAAATGTAAAATAAAAAATTTAATTTAAAAACCTCCAAAATGTAAATATTATACCTAATGGTAGTTTTAGAAATAGGTGAATTTTTCGGTTTTTTTACTTGAGGCATGATTTCGCCATTAAATCACATATTACATAATATTACGAAAGTACTCTGTAGTACTGCACTGTTAGTGTTTAAGACCCATTCATACTTGGCCCATTTACATATATTACGTGTATGATTTGAAACATGTCTGCAACAAATAAAAATATTCAACTAAAAGCTTTTAAAATGGAAACTAAAGAGGTAGAATATTTTCCATTCAAATAATTCACGCCAACTGGATTTGAAAATGGTACGGTATAAAATCTTTAAAACACGCAGCGTGTGCAGAATCGGTATACCTACTGTGCCGTAACGTTTATTCGTGCAATGAATTTTTAAACAGACGTAAACACTGTTTTACTGTTTAGCTGTATGTCGGAGGACTCGTGTGATGTAGTGGTAGTACCATGCCGATCTACTATTCGAATGGTTCTGGGTTTGATTTCCAGAAAGGCAAAAATTTGAAGTCCACGACAAGAATTGTGACTGTAAGGCGTTAAAAATCAATTTAAAAAAATCTGATGCCATAACATAATAATATGTATATACGGTTTGCCAATTGACATATTGTGGAATAAGACAAAATTTTGGGATGCAACCTATAGTGTTGTAATTATTCTATATTATTTCACACCATAAAAGTTAAAAATTTTAAAGATAGGTTCTACACTTGGCTATTATCATTCCTTTTCTCACCGAGCTATCATAGGAAATTTGAGTTACCAATTGTTAGAACTTATAGGTCTAAAATTTCTTACATAAAGTAATTTATATGGGAATAAAATGTTTTAAAGCGTTCACAAACAATATTAAAGCCCGGCTAGTGTCTATTAGTCGCGCATAGCTACAGATTACGCACTGTTTAACTTATTTGTTGCAAAAAATACTATCAATTTTAATTCTTATTTACTCGCAATACGGTCTAAAACTGCTTAACAATGAACAAGGGTACAAACGAATACTCATATTATAGACTAAAGGCGGGAGCTTTAAAGCTCAGAGGGAGACACGTTGCGGCTCGATTTTATACGCAAATGTGTGCACAGCGTATTAAGATTAAAGTGGAGTGAATTTTATGAGGAAGGGAAATGATTTTAATATTTATTAGGTAGGTTTTCAGCCCCTTTGCAGGTGGTATTAATTTCGATTGTTTGTCATTTGTTCGTGCGAACAGGTAATCCGTGGCTTAGAAACGTAATCATTCTGTTTATGTTAAGGATACTATTATGTACGGCAACTGTAATATCAAACAGAACAAAGGAAACTTTCCTCATAACACCATTAAATAGGTTTTAATAACTCCTACTCAATTTATCACTAAATTGAAGTACTCGTTAGGTAAAAGTTTAACACAATTACTTACATCTTAAAATGAGGATAGTTTCCCTGTAAATTAATAATAAATATAGAAGTTAGAGATTAGACGCTATAGCGGCATTTGGGCAAAGTGCCCAGACGGCAGCGGCGTCGAGATAGTCAAGACTGCGAGTTAGTTACTTCCTATATTTTCTTTTGATTAAATTTGTTGGACGATAACAAACGATTCTCTTGTGATGCATAACTTTTCATATAAGAAAGCCATGTGTGTTAAATTTAAAATGTTTATGGCTTAAATAATTGTGTAGATTATTATTATGCGTAAATTTTTAGTTAAATTATGTTACATACTTATACTTAAACTAATAACTAAATGTAACAAAAATAATGTACCTATACAATTGCAAAAAATATTCAAATCGAGGAACGGAAAAAGGAACGCTTCAACGAACCCTTATGTGACAAATTTTCACGCCTTACGATGGCTTCAAACAGAAGGAATTTCTTTGTTCACAGACACATGGAAATATTATAACCCGAAGTGCCGCAAAAGGCCCGATGGGCGTTTCAAAGGCGGGCGGCGACGGCAAGCAATTTCATATAAAGTCATGAATTCTCGTTTTTACTTGCGTATGATTCGTTGTTTATGCTAAAGATACCTTTACCCTTTCTGGGTAACGGTCATCGTCCCTAGATGAAAAGGATCGTAGATGAAGGGCCCAAATAACCTTGTGAAAATATGCTCAGCAGTCGACAGTCGGGATACTCAAATATTTTACGAATTTCAAGTAGCCGCAGGCGAAAGCTTTATGTTTCAGCGACGGAAAAGTTTCTTTAATAAAAAGTAAATGGCCGTTTTTTGGGAGAGACGATAAGCATTTTAATTTTATTACGTGTAGGGTAGTGGTTATATTTAGGCGTTTTATTAAAACTTGAAACGATAGCCTCTTTGGGGACGTGCAGTTATAGGGGAGCATTTGTCGTTTAATAGAGACAGAGTCCCGCGACGCAAGTTATGATGCGGCTCCATGCAGTTTCGCATTTATATTGTGCATATTCGTAACAATTAGTTCCATGACGTGAAATTAATGCAGCAAAAAGAGAAATTGTACGGACTTTGCAAGCGGAAAATAAAACATAACATCGTTGTGTTCCTTAATAAATGGGCGGTTACTGACTCTACTTCGCAAATACTGTTGTGTTAGATTGTGTTTCTGAGACGGGAGATGGTAATTATTGGGGACATTCCTTGTAGAGCTTAAAACATACTGCAAAACTTATCAATAATAGCAATGAACACATTACGAAATAAGTTTCAGTAGGTAATATTCATTCTTTTTTCTTTCGGTTTTCTGTTAAAATAGTTTATTTTTTGAATGGTCTGTTATTATTTTTAATTATAATTTTTCTTTCTTTCTAATAGAATTATACATAGTTTATTTTTACTTACTAAATAAATTATTAATTATGATGTTAAATAGCATGTAGGTAGGTAGGGTCACGTAACGTAGTGACGTTACGTGACTTATGTCTTACGTATTATTTATTAACTCGTTTAAATGTTGACCCCAAAATGTTATAAAATTAGTTAATTTAGATTGCAACTCTCTTTACTGTTAGCGTTAAGAGCTATTTTACGGAGGTAATAACTTTGAGCGTAGTTTACGTTCGTTCCAAGATTGTTTACGACGGAAATCACCGTAAAAGAATCTTCTCTACTGTTGTTTTATCGCTGTTAAGAACTTCACTTCGTAAAGTCAAGTTCCTTGGCTAGAACACGTAATAGACACATATAAATTTATTTTGATCTCATTGTATATAAAATTAAAACAAAACATAAAAATGTGTGTGACGAATAAAGGGCTCTAAGCTCAAATATTTTGCATATGAATATTAAAGAGTATCAAATTAAATAGATTGCAGACAGATTGATTGCTTCTGCAATTGAGGCTTTTAGTCAAATCCAATTAGTTGATAGGAAATATTCATTCATTCATTCATCATTCTTTTTATTTATTCAAAAAAGTCCTACATTAGGTTGGTCTTCGTTTTTCTTGTGTTGGCAAAAGGGTAGCACTGTGTACGCCAAAATATGGATTCCAAATGCGAAATATTTCCAATAACGGCCGCAGAATGGAAAATAAACAAAAATCATTGCGCATCTGCATCCCCTGTTATTGGTCTATAAATTAATAGTCTGTGGCAAATAAACGATATATAGACCCCACATTTGCACTCGAAACCTGCCGGGAGGGTTAAAGGATTTATTTGAAGCTGGCTCTTGTAATTGTGTAGGTATTAAATATTTTGAGATAAGTTCATACCGATTCATGAATTTCCTCTGTATAAGCATACAAGATTATTTTTTGTTAATAGTACATACATCGCTAATAGAACATCAGATACTTCTTATTAGAATAAAATAAGTTGTTAAGTTATCATAGTCCATGCAATGTATTTATGTTACATAATATTTATGTAACTCTTACAGTAACGTTTGTGGAGAAGTAGAGCAACTAACAACTTTAATTGGGATCATAAATGTCCATCGAGGTTTTAAAACATAACAGTGACTTTAGAACCAACAATGATAGAGTTTCATTCTTACTGCAGTAGACAATTTTCAATCGGTCTCATGCTTAGAAATAAAATTGATAGTTCTGTGATGCCGACCCGCCATGCGGGTTTGCAAACCGGAAAGAGTATTTGTCAGGCAATCAAATGATACGTCTTAGCCGGAAATCGATCCAGTCAGATCGAGCCAGCATCATGCCAGCGTCCTTTTAGACGGCAAGTGTGGTTATAGACATCAGTCTAAACAATTGTTTATAAAATTGTGTTTATAAAGATCTTATTTTCAACCGACTTTAAAAAAAGGAGAAGGTTCTGTATATTATTGTAGGTATTTTTTTTGTTTATTACCACATATATTTATACTGGGTTATATCTTTAATCTGGGTAACAGATTTTGATGATCCTTTTTTATTTGAAAGCCATTTCAATTTGTGTCAGTTCTGACAATGACATCCATAAGAAAACCATGTAAGTCTTAAATTTGCTAATTTGCATGAAAAGTACGCGTCAAGTAGTGTGCGCGACAATTTTGAAGTCATAATTAATTATTATTGTCAACACAATTATTGCAAATACAATATAGGTGCCTACTTAGCCATCAGTCGATTATCGGTTCTTTTATACTGGTGTTAGTATTACATATTCCGTTTTAACAAAAAAGATTTTGTGAGGTTTTTAAGAAGTTTAAACTGTTAAATAGGAACCCGACTTGGATGCTTAGGTACATTTCTAAGTGCACTTGATACCACTAATTGTAGGCTCGCAGTTCCTCTCTGAGAAAAACTTTCTCTTGAAATTGCGAGGATAAATTACAAGCAAGATGTTGCGGTAAGGAGAAAATTAATTTCGGTTCTACCTACATACTAACTGCTACGAGTAGGCGTCTGTAATTATGAACATAGGCATCCATTTGATGAAATTGTTTACACAAACTACCACATCTTTAAAGTGTTTTTCCTCCAAACCACTATAAATTGCTGTGTAGAAAAGGGCGTGGCGGTGATACTGCATCAGTTGACAGTACCTACCTTGGAAAATTTATAATAATTATATCTACTGTCAACGTTTATCCAAGTATTAAGTCCACGAGTAGGTACTTAATACTCGAATTAGAGGATTTAGAAAATAAAAGGATATTTTATTTTTATTCTGTCTTTTATCTAATTAATTATGAAAATAGAATGGGTTCTGTTGATGACACGACCCTCTCGTCATCTTCTTGACCGAGATAACTCAGAGCTTTTCTTCTCGCCCCCGCTTTTCACACCGATACGATCTAGTTATTTCCTAAGGCTTACTTCTTACAGTATGAAATATAATGTGCCATTATTCTCTAAATAGAAGGCTTCATTTGCATGATCAAAGATAATAAGTTGACTTATTGTTGGAAAGTAAATAAGTATCAGAAATTATGTCATAATAATGATGTTTATTGCATGTGCTTATTCCAGAAAATGTCAACGCTTACCGAAACCTTTTCAGATATAAATAGCATGTTGCCAAAACCCATATAGCTATCACGAAACGGATATTCAGAACCAAAATATCTGTAGGCGTGTTGACAGCAAAATCAACAACGACGCTTAAGCGATACCATCCTGATACGATTCCACTAACTCACGTACTCACTTACTTACATACGAAACCATTAAGCACACGAGCAACTAATTGCAATCTAACTTAGTACATAAATACCGCGTAACAATTTGAGTCGGTGCAATATAATTCGAAATCGCGGTGTTCGGCTATTGTGCTTCTGAATTTAGCACCTTGCCCGCGACGAAGGCTTTGTGTTGCATGATTCATGGCAACACCGCGTTGGTTATTGTCACCGATAGCGAAATTAATTTCCACCGTAGATTGTCGCGTTATCGCCTCATAATAGAAGTGCTTAAATACCGCGAATGGTCCCAAATTAATTTCATCGCGCCGTTGTCTCTGCGCTTCCTTCTGCACGATTCGCAGTTATTATTATGGATGTGGTAGATATTAGTTGAGCTTTATTAATGGCGTGTTTTAATGGTTTTAACCAAAATTGAACCGTCACTCCCTTCTATTTGAAATTATTTTAAACATTTATGTGTTGCCATTTATTTAATCAGAAGAATCAGAATTATTTTTATAATGTACCTATGTTCCGCAGAGTTTTTTTTAATAAATAAATAATTTAATCTTTTATAATAAATTCTTTGCATTATTTAGGATAATCTAAGAAATCCAAGCCGCAGCGCAAATGGCCATGGTATGTGAGCGGCGTTCCGACGAGGCCCCAGTTATTTAGATCTGTGGTCGAAACTCTACCTACCTGTGTACACGTAACTGAGCATTCATTAGATAATCAGGATAATCTTTGGATTAATTTGTGTAATCCACGTCATCTTGTAGTTAGCACCAGATTAACGCAGCCTACTTTTGCATGCGTAGATTTGTTGCGTATTCCAAAATTATTTTACTTTCCAAGCCTCGTCGGTTCAAATAAAAATAACGTCTACTGAAGTTCGAAAGCTTAAAAGCGATTACTTTAACGAGAACGATGGCAAGTCTTCCGTAAGATTTTATTTTAAGGAATACAAACGACTCGACTTTAAACTTCGCAGACATATTTTGCGTAACTCTCTCACTTTGTCACATCCTCACGACGATTTTAGGGAGGTCGCCATTTAGAAATTTCTTTTAAAGTCCCATCGCAATCTCTTAGAAGTAGCTGCAGCTGTGTTATCACCGAAACTCATAAAAATATACAACTCTTGACGTTCAGTGTAGCATAACAGTTCAGTTTTACTTTCGGAGTGAGTGCGAAGTGGTCACACGTGCTTGTGCTCTCTTAATGGGAGCGACGTTTTAGGATGAAACGAGAGACACCTGCGACCGACCGAAGTTTGAGAATAGGGTACCTAATTAGGTTAATGGTTACGACTTGTTAAAACGCGATTTGTTAATCAAAATAGATGTTTACATTTGATTTAATGTTGGAAATCGAAAGGGGGCACTAGACACTTAATTTGCTTACTCATTATTCTGTTCTAAATACATTAATTCGCGAAGTTGTACAGCGAATACACCTACATAAAAATTAATATTTAAAAACCATTGCTTGATTAATGAATGTTTTGTTTCTTGCACTTGTTATTATCACGCATAGTATATTATAGAAACGAACTAGGATAAACACAAACACCAAAACGAAACCACGTTAATAGGGTTTCGTTTCGAGTGGAAAAAAATAAATTTAATAACGTCGAAATAGTGTTGGAACCTGAATTTCTCCCGACCATCAATTCGAAACTACAAACTTTTAACGAGCAGTCGAGAGTCGAGTGCAGACGTTAAAAAACCGCTGAAAGCAAGGCGGATGCAAAAGTACGGGTCAAATAAAACAGTTATTACTTCGCAAACAAACTTACGGCGACCCCTTAGTTTTCTTCAAGTTCAATCAAAGAGAGCAAACATTGATGTGTACTGACGTAGAGTTGAAAATAATATAGAGTATTACAGAGCGTTGTTGTTTCTTGACACTAGTTCACATTGTATGCGATACAAAAACATTTAAAAATGTGGTTATTTGTATAAAATATACCTATAGATGTATCGTAAAGTAAATCTCTAGCGCACTATTATTAAAAAGTAGTTTACCCGACAGACGTTGTTCTATCTAAATAATAAAATTTAAAATGTCTTATACCTCACTATAGCACCATCTAACGGGTCAATTTGTGATTATAAACTACCCAGAACCATTCACACACAAACAAAGTGTTTCATTATAATTATGATTAATTCAGAAGCGCAAACATTTATTTTTATTAATTGTAAATTAATTATTATCAGACGGGAAAAAAACGTTTTTACGATAAAATCTTTATTGTTACTAATTAAAACGAACTTTCAAACTGCAATAAACGCGTTAAAAAGACTGATACTTTTTCTTTTTATTACATGAACACTATAATTTATAAGAAAGTGCTCTGTGCAAAACTTTCGCTAGTAGTTCGAAGCGGGTGCGAGGGATGCAGGGGAGATGCAATGGGAGATGAGTCACACGGGGAGAATCAATAAGTCGTGGGACCCGGCGCGGTCGCTTCAATCATTAAACTCATGAGCCGACTAATAACTAATTGGTTAGTTCAAATTGTCTTTCGTCAATGTTTGTTTCCGCACCGTTTGTTTGAGATGAGCCCATTCAATTTGGAAGAGCTTTTCTGAGTTAATTAGTTCATCTTAACAGAATAACTTTTGCCTTATTTATATTAATATAATGTACCTCGCCGCGCGTGTTGTCGGTTTGTCTACCTGTTGTCTTTGTGTTGTTTATGATTATCGTGCCTCGGGAAATCCTAGCTTATCACTATTAGCATAAGGTGTTTATTTCTTTATCTATTTTCACACCTTCAAAATCTTAATGGAATTACCATAGCATTTGACCATTCTTTGAATCAAAACGATTAGATCACTGAGCTGACACCTACTCATATTTCCTTCATACCCATTAAGGCGAACCATATGTTGGTATAATGTATATTTATTATTCCAAAAGCGTTCTTTTGATGTATTCATATCACTGGCTCAAGAAACGATACACAGTAAACGTGTAAGACAAACTTTGGTCTAACTGGACAACTCTTCGAAGTTTGCGGGTCATTTTAAACCACATACGAGCACATGCTGTATGATTTTACGAATTTACTAAAGGAATTGGTGTATATTTTCCAAAACAAAGAATAATTTCTGTTTATAGTATAGGTACATAAAGTTTTAAATATAGAAATAGGATATTATTTTATTATTATATTTAATCCAGAAACATAGGATTGGAATTAAAAACAGATTTCCTTAACTGTTTTTTTCTCCTACTCTTATATCCATAAATCCAGTGTATATATTATGTTTGTTTGCAAAGCTTAAGAAGATAATTTTCTTAGTCTTACCCCATTTTAATAAAATTAATATTAGAACTGCACCCGAACTTTAAAAGCAATTAAGACCACTGAATTAATTTAAGCCACCGCCACAATTATTAAAAATTCACCCCACATAAAGTTGCGTATCTACTAATTACAATGAAATGAAGCGAAAGTCTCATCAGATGTCCCTAATGTGCAATTAGAAGCGTAATGCGGGACCTGACTAGCGCATACGTCAAACGTCAAGTGAACTTGCGTGGGCCCCTGCGTTTGACGGACGAAATACCCCAACCGCTATTACGACAGGATCGTTATTATAATGTGTGTGGAGGGATGTCAGACGGCCACTCCGAATTCCTTGTACCCGAGCTGGCAAAAAGATAGTACTGAAGACGAAAACTTGGTACCCCTAATGTATTGTCATAAGAAACCTAACAAAAAAAGAAAATATTTTCAAGTCGTAAGTGACTGTTTCCTAAAAAAAATGTATTGTTGTCGGTCAAAAGCAAATATTGGTAGTTTTGCGTACAAGGACCGAGTTGTCTTGGTACATTGTACGCGAACCTAAAAGCTGGTACGTGTACCAAGAAATTGGTATGTCTTACTTCCCGGATGTGGGCTCCATACTATGCGATAAAGTATTACAGAAGTGTTTTATTGTATAGAAACAAAAAAATGGTAAAAATTACGGAAATTTTTTTTTATTCTTTTCCGTTCTAAGGTTACGGATCCGATTGCTCGGATGCTTTCATTACTTAGAAGTAAGTGTTCGTTTTCTTTGAATCCTTAAAAACCTGCCGAAACTGTAGTAATTATTTTTAGTACGCAGAGTACAATGACACCGAGCTTACTTTACATTGCAATTTGTGCCATTAATAAATCAGCAAAACGAAAAAGGGAAACAATAGTGCCATTGACTGCAATAGGTATTATGACTCCATTGAAGTGCTGACTGCTGACTCACTGCATTGCAACGGATGTACGGAATCGATACGTTTGACTGCAGTAGATGCAAATTACGCTTTTTTTTGTTCAGCGATTAAGGGTTTGGACAGATTGAAGCTTTTTAATCTTTTAATTTTCACAATCTTTTGTGACGCATTGAACATTTCCGGGCTGATTAATTGAATCTTTCGTTGAATTTGCAAACTGTACAATAACTACATTTAATGCAAACTGCACAACAAATGTAGTGGCATACGCATTAGGTACGTATGTTCATACCTGTATACTTTATATTTTTAATTAAGTCGCGAATTTTATTTAAACTGCATATGAGATTTTTAAAGCAATCATTAAAAAATATACACGGTAGTCAGAAATGTTAATTAGATTCACTGACATTGTAATATACCCACAGAATTGAAAATTTTAGGTATATAAACTTTAGGTATAATAACTTTAGGTATACCTATAACTTTTCTCAGACAAAATCAAACTTCATTCACAAAACAAAAAACGACGATAAAATTTTGCAGATCGAATGCAAAAAATTCGAACAATTAAAAAGTCCATGCTGTATCGCACCCTAAGTCATTCACAGGCGAGGGTGTGACGAAAACGGAAGTGACAGGGCGGACGATAATCGGTCGGTGTTGACAATGGTAGTAATTAACCGGTTTTAAAACTTTTTCAGGATTCCCGCGCCGTCGACCGATTTGGGTGGGCTTTGTTGAATATGCAGAAAAGGAAACGATTAGCAGGCGATCAAGAGATAATCGTCGAAGAAAATATGTAATTCAGCTGTGGATTTAGGCACGATAATAAAAAATAACTACTTATATTTATATAGATAGCAATTTCTTCATGTAAGTATAATATTACGGTTCATAGAATACGAGTAAGATTGATATCTACGTAGTGTATTACTTAAACATATACATATATATATATATATACTTAAACACATACACATACATAATAAAGAAATTATTCTTCATTCGAATCATTAACTTTTTCAGAATATTCTTTAACGACTATTTTGCGTAAAAGAAAAGTCTGAAGCTTCACAACAAAGCAAAAAGAGTAAAGAATAACGTTATACCCAAAACATGTATTGTGATAAACACGTTAAATATAAACGACAAGATATAAGGCAAGTCCTTAGACACACATAAGCATGGCGGGAAACTGTAATGAGATGCGCTAAGCACACTATTGACGACTAGAACACTTTACTGGTGTCTGTTGTCTATTCGTCTCATAGTAAGACTAAACGAACTAAAGGATATTTAGTTTCATTACTCGTACTGTCGTAGTGGGACAGTTCGTTTTGAAACAACAAAATTATCATGCAGATGAAATAGTACCTACTCATTAAGGCATAACAAATACTTGCGAAGTTGGATGTGAAACCCAAAGTAGTTCACACATGTCATTTATGACCCACAAGCGGCAGTTAACTTTGGATATGGGCACTAATTTAAGGGTTAATTGTCGGCCGAATGGACCGGCCGTTGTAATGAATATAATGTTAGGCTATCGTACCCATCCCTCGGCTTTACCGCTTTAACAGAAAGGCTGCTACACTTTTAATGGACTTATAATGTAACCTTAAATTGGTACAGGGTTTTGTGCCATTATAAACATATCATTACTTACGAGTACACCTCTGTAAGACCGAGTAGTAGGTCATTAAAATGAAAACATGGAAAGTATATTACCTAAGTGGTAAGTGACGACACAATTTAAAGTTACTCAATTTCAATAATGTATCGAAAAACAGTAGAACATTTTTTTTTATTTCCTATCAAAGTGCATTTTTTTAAATAATGCAGAAGTGATCAATAGGTATACCTAATAACAATATATTTCTAAAATATTTAACCACGCTAAAGAAATAAGCTTTCTTAAAACCGTCTCAATATTAAATCAGAAATTACTACACTTGAAATGCATTGTAATTATTTTGAAAGGTAGGTAAAAGCCAGATTTCGAGACCCGTAGGGCGACAATAGAAGGAAGGGGTAGGCTCAAGTATGCACAAAGCAACACCCACAATTGACTGTGAAGCATTACACCGAGTGTGCTTCTGTCACCGACTGTAAGTGCATCTCTGAGTGCAAACCGTGTTTTGTACGTAAATATTGTGCTGGAAATATCAAATGCAATGGCGTGGAAACAATGAAAATGTATCGCAGATGTATCACGTTCGATGGAGTCTGAGTGCTGGTTTTATATTCTAGAATGATCGATAGAATAGGTACTCAGCATCTATGCATTATACCTATATTATGCCCGTGATACAATAATTCATTTTGGTCATTTTGTATATTTTAGATATTTAATAAAAAAGTAATTTCAAAAAAGTAAAATGAAATTCAAAACTATGCACTTTCCCTTTGACTCCACGCCCGTGGTTCGTATAAATAAGTCAGGTTGCTAACCGCATTTTTTAATACGCATAAATATAACGAAACGGCAAACTTTTTCTTTGAAGTCTCCAAAGAAAAATATTCAAGGAATTAACTGAAAGTCTCCTAAAAATGGTGAGGGAAATTTTTCTGTAGGTAATTTGATATCACTTAGAAGCCCCGTCTTATAAGGTTGAATGGAAGAATGAATGTAGAAAGTACGAGATGTAATAATGAGGTTGGCCTCCAGTTTCCTTTGCGTCGTCTTAACAAGTAGCAAAGAAAGACGAATAATCTTTTTTATTGTGAGAAAGCTTATTGTCATTGGATTCCGAAAAATTAATTCCCCGGATAGCATTCTAACATACTTCATTTATGTAACTTTATTTTGTTTTCATTCTCATGGAAATGGAAATGAAATAGAAGGAAGCTGCGTAGGTACTTTCAGTTCCGACAACTTGTATACCACCGACTCGCATTTGAAAACCGAAATAGACGGCTTGATATAATGTTACTCAATACAACATTTCGCAGTACTCCGTTAGGCAATTTGGCATGTAAATTCGGACGCAGGTACACTAAGGGAAAAGTTAGAGGAAAGTCTGCGAAACTAAAAAATAAACAGACAGACGTGCTTCATTAGTCGGCCGGAATAAAGTTTCCGGTCCGATTCAAACATTGTAAAAACAGTACAAACTTTGTCATGGAAAATAGCTTACCTGACTAAGGCTATCTCCTAGACTGCCGTCAGCGTCGACAGGTCGAAACAGTTGACTGGGTTCCTTGAGGGGGAGGTCTCTGTGTCTCTGTTTGCGGTCTTGGGATTCTCTCATTGCTTGGTTTTGGAGTCTTTCGAAGAACTCTCGAGGTTTTATTGGTGGAGGCTCATCGTCGGGGGGTGGAGGCGGCGGGGGTGGCAACCGCGTCCGAGGCGAGCTACGCAGCAGAGAGCGTTCGTCATCTTCCGTTGATCTTTCATCGTGATCTGAGTCAGAACTGCGACTGTCACGGCGTCTCACGCCCTGGAGATGAGGTTCAAGGAATGTAGCATTTCTGAAACAAGAAAAGGTAATTCAATAAAATGTATTTTTTTATAATTATATTTTAACACCAGTTAGGTATGTAAATAAACTTGATAATGGTTATGCGTTTCATAGATTAGAATTTCATTCATGACAAAATAACCCTAAATAACCGTTACAATTGCAATCGTATCCAGAACACATTAACGATACAGCTGAAGTCTAAAAGATAAAACAGTTTGCAGACCATAAGCGCGAAACGATTCGCTTTGTCCACACACGTAGTTCAGTAATTCGTAATTAATTAAATGGCAATTCGAGAGGCACAACAGAACGTGGAATCGCTGTACGCGGAACGCGCCATGCACCGAAGCTGACCAGACTGAAGGGCATTAACCAAGATTTATCTCGCGACACGGCGCCCCCAGTATTAATTAAAAACCTCAACACGGCCCGAGTTTCCGAACGACGCCGTGTGTTTTAGACAGAAGTGCCGATTACTTATTGTATATCGTTTCGATGTTTGTTACTTCTTTCTTACTGTAGAAGAATTAATAATCTTTTAGTAATAACGACACGGTTGCAAAGTAAGCAATATCGTGTTCGTGGACGGCGATGTTTTGGATAATTGGTGACAGAAATAGTATTATCGTATTTGCTACTAATAATGTCCGACGACAAAATACGAAAGTATCGCTAATTTCATTTCAAACACACAACATTTTATTTCGTTCATGCGTACGCCATGATGAGAATACCGTTTAACAAAAGATTAATTACATTCACTTATTTAATTAAAAAAGAAACTCAAAATTCCCTATATCGTGGCTGCAATGGACATACTAAAAAAATTACACAAATATCCAGACCACTAAATCATCATTTAAACTTCTGCCCCGCCGGGAATCGAACCCGGGACCATTCGAATGGCGGACCGGTAACCACTACACTGGTTTGTGTAGAGCGTATTTTGATATTAAAATAACTATATATCAACAGATAAACCGTCGCAAGGGTGACAGTCAATTTGTTTCAGACGCGACCGGTCACGATATAACGAGAATATCGTATGACGAGTAAGGGGTGGCCGCTTTTTAATTAAAATCGGTTTGCTGTTGACGGGTCAGTTGCGAAAGCCTAGTGAAGTGCAACGCATACTCTTACAACGCTTCCCTTTGTAATTTAAAATTCTTCGACTTTTTAATAATAATTGAAAGGCGACATAGAATTTAACGCATTTTTTTTTTGTTTTTTAATTTATTTTAACGAAGGCCGCGTTTGACTACATTCTCATCTGACACTACTTTCAGATGAGAATCTACCTTTAACTCATCTCATGAGTTGAGGGTGTAATAAGTATGTATAGGTACACAATCTTGAACAATTCCAATATATTTTCATAAAATCGAAAACTGCATTTTATTCACTATTAAATTTTATCCTAAGACTTAGATCATACATTATTTTTCGCTTATATCACTGTGAAAACTTGTTTGGGTATCTAAAAAACGTAACCAGGATTGTGAGAAAATTAATATTGTGCTACAACTTACACAGAATCATGATAGGTAGGTGCTCGAGAATACGTGAGACAGAATCTTACACAAATCCTCAACATAAACCGAGTCCCCATTACAGAATCAATCTTGCCCATCATCCCTACACCTGTGACTAAGTAGGAGTCAAATTATGACGTTTTAATTAATGACGTCACACATCATTTGGCTACCCAACAGTCATTACTATGGGGTTGACGCGTCACATGTAACTGATTTGTCAGTGGACACGGGATACGCGAGGATTAATGTGTTTGACGACCTATACGCTTTTAATATGTATATTACCAGTTAATGCCTTCGATTTAATGTGGCTTTATATCCTATTTGTTGTTTTACGTACTTGCCTTAAATCCGATCCTAGTAGTAGAAACTCTCCTATTTACTTCTAAAATGATTTGTGCGATAAGTGCACAATAAACTGAACAAAGATAGTCGACTGACATCTGAATAAAGATAGTCGACTGACATTTTTAAATGTACCTACATTTCAAAATAAAAAA
>DWAV01000150.1:0-26556 GCA_018231305.1 Noctuana lactifera
TTGTTGTATCAACATGATTGTTGTATTGTGTCGTCAGATCACTGCAACGACACTAAAGTTCTTTCTTCTGTGATATCGACTTACGAGTACCTACATCAAGTAGGTGTATTAAATGTTATTGTTAGTTTATTTTCTTCTTACCTACGTCGAAACTGTTGCATTTCTCATCATAGCTAGTTTCGTTGCTTAAAATTTTGCAAACAAAGGGATAAATATCTTTACAAGGGCGATCATCAAATAACCCCTCGCGAGTCATGACGATACACTGTTCCGTGCCGTTTACATTGTCGGGTCGCCCTTCCGCCCATAGTAGTTCTAAAACAGTTCCACTTATTGGTTCACCTGTAATTATAAAGGAATTTTAATATTACATTAACGTACCTATTATTATGAAGTCTGCTATTAAATTTAAATAAAAAGGTGTATATCTAGTACCTACTCTGGATAATATTAATAACTTGTTTCTGAGGTAATTTATGCTTTCGTAATTTGGCAGTCTAAAACACCGAACAGAGAAGTTTTGATTTTGAAAAAATTTCTTCGGTGTCAAGTTGTAGGTCCTTTTCAGTTGCACGGCAAATGTTTAGGTTTTAATAATTTTATACCCAGAAAAAAAACCGAACTACTTGAGTTCTAAGTCATGATTGGTGTAAGGGCCACAGCACGTACATTTGCTAGTTTAGCGCTTTAATTAACGCTCATGTAATAATTTACCTTTAACTGTCACGTAATCACCGACTGAGAACTGGTCATGAATTCCAATAAAGATAGCCGTGTAATGAGCTTTCATGTTACTAATTAATATTTTCAGATTTTCTATCTCATCAAGACCTCCTGGCACTAGCAGTGACGTTCCTTCAGCTTCGCATATTTGTCTAGCTTGGTTCCAGTTTGTGGCAAGATCGTGCAGTCTGTAGAATGTTTTGTATGCATGTGACCACATGTAACCCAATCTGAACTTCTGAGCTGCCAAAAAATTCATCGATGAAATATTTAGTGATACTCTAACCGTCTTTTCGCTCACACGGTACGTAGCCTACATTAAATTCTTTCAAACAGCTTTAAGTCCGGCATCACTTATTAAATTACATCGATTCGATAAAATTACGCCACGGCTATATTACTTGTATATTCAATATGTTCATGAAGAAGAAACTGATTGCCGAATTAGTTATAAAGATACATCAAGATAACAGAATCAAGGTGCCATAGGAAAATGTCCCATTTTCTTATATGTAACCATTTACACGAACGACCCTGTATATGTCTACTTACTTTGAACAATGTGTTCTGTACATATCTGACAAACTATAACAAGCAATAAAAGTAGCATTGCACGCTAGGCAAGAAAGCAATTACAAATAACAATGTTCCACGGCGACGCAATTCAAATAAAACACAACACGTTTCCATGTTGTAAGTAGATAAGTGGTTTCGCTCAATCCACGTTATCGAATTAGTTGGTTAGTTAAGATCGAAATTGAATTCGATCTTAAACACTCGACGAGACCCAAATTCAATTGGCTGGTGGCCGGTTCCACTTGATCGCGCCCTCAGATACCAAAAGTCTGTTATATTTTTTTTCGATAAAGGCCGCGAACCGAAGCGCCAGCCAACTCACTCGGTCCTTCGTGCACGCTTATTTGAATCTCCTTTCTGACTTCCTTTTCTGTGAGTGTCAGGTAATTATCTGTGTGGCATTCCAATTTTCCGATCGAACGGTTAATTCAGTTTAAATCTCTTCGTGTAATACGTACTCGACAGTAGGCATGGCCTAATCCTAGTCCCTCAGAATCAGTTCGCGGTGGCTAGGCGAGGCCGTAAAATATGGAGTGAGGTTGTTTATTCGCTTTGCACTAACCGCGATGAGATTGCAGTTATTTCGAAATGTAGTGCAGCTGGAACTAAAAATGTTTTGGTTTACTTTTAAAATAAGCTTTTTTGAATGTTTCATTTTTTTATACCGGTTCATAGAATGTTTTTGCATGTAACGGTCTTAAATATGTGATTAAGAATATCTAGTCGTACTTTATCTTTGATTTAGAGTAATGTACAAATAATAACTAAGAACTAAGATTCTGGATATACTTGAGCTATCAAGTACAGATATAGCATAGTAAAACTAGATGAAAACAGATTTCCAAATCTGAAAATCACTTGAGAGTATAAAGGTGTCAATTTAAATATTAAAATTCGCCAAGCCAATTTCTCCTCTCGTTCCGTCTCCATTGAAACGGATCATCGTTTCAGTGAATAAAGTTTGGTACAACTCATCAGCCGCACTGGGAGGGGATCTGATAAAAGTTGTCGAAAACTTTCTTTTACGATATCGCCACCTCCGTCATGTAAATTGGACAAGTTGGTGAGCTGATGCTTATTTCATTGGTAAATATAGATTAGCTCCTAATCTGGCCACTTTTACTACGAAATTGTTTCCGAATGAGCAAAACTTGTTATCGTTGCGGATCGGAGTCGGGATTAGATCCTGGATGAGGTGACAACACTAATACAAAATGTTTATCAAAATATGTTGACATGGGGTTCGTTTAAAAGGACGCAAAAACTAGGTATGACCAATATTATTTTTGGCCTTTTAACTACGTTTATAATTCTTAAAAAAAAGTTAGTGGTATAAATCTACGAATATACATAATAATACAATATCGTAGTGATGACCGTTTCGTAAATGGGTAATAGTAACAGACCGTATCGGTAATAATAATAAAGTATTGGTATCGTTCCTTAGATCAGAGTTAGATTGAGTTCAGTGCAAGTGTAATGTAAGCTGTACTCGTAGATATAATGCTGAACATCGAAAGTTAAAACATCACATTAAATATCTTGGCGTTTAAAATAGAGCAATTGCACTAAAAGTTTTTACGGAGCTTCTAAACAGTAAGTAGCTACGAACACTTTCAGCCTTTTCAGTCCGGTTAACCCGTAAACCATCTCAGTTTAAGGAGGCATTAAATCGCAACTCAAACAAGAACCGTTACACTGAAGTTAACTCACATATTGCTTTGTGTCACGAACGCTAAAGCGAATCGGGTTGAGCTGACGAGATGTGTAGTCAGAACGAGACAGAAGATGCCGGTCGGGAGAATGGGTATGGAGGGTGTAAAAGGAGAAAAACTACATCGCTAAAAGTGAATGCGGTCGAAAGCCGCGCTTATTTCTACGCTAAGTGCATGGATTTTTTTCAAGCAAAGCCACAAGAACGAGCCGCGTGGTGATACAGCGGAGACAGCACGCTTCGCACAAAGAATCGGCGGGACTATACAAAACGCATTCCTATTTAGAAATGCTTAATGCGAATACTTAATGGTTTTGGATCATTTGCGAAGAGCGGCTTTGAATTTAGGTTTAGAGCTTTTTTTGTGACTGGCGTGATGATTACATGTATCGTGTATTGTTTAAATTGAATTGTAAACAATATTTTTGATTTATATGTGACGGAGGTGGTCGACTAGGATACACTACGGGCACATAATTTTCCTTTCTTCCGTGAAACAATTAACTAATGAGGTTCGTTTATTAAGTGTAAAAGCAGTTGTTGATGCTGGATGAAAAAAGTTACATAACTACCAGTATACTTACGGCAACCATCTCAGTCCTTCGAAGTAAATAGGAAACCGACTAAATACAGTTTAAGAGGCAGAACTTTATAATACTCGTAACCGTTTTAATGTAGACATACGGGCAGCAGTATCAGCTAAAGGAGTTGAACATTCGTTTATTAATTTTGTAATATTATAAAACGAAAAGTTTAATATCGCCATAAGGATTTGGGTATAAGTAAGTTTATGATTAACGTAACACACGTGTATTTTCATCACAATATCGAGATTAAACAGGATTTCAGTTATGATGTTATCGAGTGTCGGATGTATTGGAATCGATTATAAACATGTTTATACAGTGTCTGGTTAATTGCGCACTATGTTGATGTGGTCAGTCGACCGTGATGCTGTAATTATGCTTTTAAAGTTGGATCAGATACTCAATTGATCAGTCATTAAAATTCGTGGCTTTATGTTAAAAGTAATGTTTGGTCAAATGTTATACTATGCGCATAATTTTATTATGATTCTCATAGGTGCTTTACGGATAATATTACATAGTCATTGAATGGTTTTCGATAATGTGGTTATGCAACACGTTGGGTTTATTTGATACTTGATATTACTCATTAATTTTGAATAATGAACGTCACTAAGAGTTTAAAATGTAATTCACTCGTTTCTACTAAAATAATAAACACTGCAAAGGTTTTTTTACGTTTTTAGTTGACTTAAATGTGAATCATTAAAATTAACTATAATAATTTGTTCAAACACTATTTTAATAACGGTATACCTATAACTGTTGTAAAATGTACACGTTAAGTTTATTGTACACAACGAAGGTTATCAATATTAATATATTATTCAAATTATTCAAATTAAGATTATAAATATTATAAAACTAAATTGAGAAAACACTTTTTCCATTTTAAATTTTTTTTTGGGTCTTCAAAAATGCTTTGAACGAATAAAAAATTGTATTTAAAATGTAATGGCGAATACTCTGAAAAGCAATAAACATATTACTTTACACATAAATTGTTTTATTTATGAGCTACGCAAAACTTTATGTGTACCCACGCACTTTAATGTAGATTTTTCTACAAAAACGGGCTGGTTCTCCCAGAATTGTTCAGCCACTTTATCGGTTACAATACAAGGTAAATAAAAGTAATGTATTTTTGACATTCATAGGGTTATTGTAGGTGAATGGATAAGGGCCGCACCTGCGGCTCGATACTCACAATGGGCTCACACAATGTGTTGCGAAGTAAACTGAATAACTTTATTTAAGAACACAATAAACCACTTTTTGGTAGTGAAATTCGAATTTTTATAAGAGTGTGAAGAAATAGTAAAGCAATCTCGGAAATAATCCTTCTTATTTTAATGCATACAGCATTTGGCATTACAGAATTTGGTTTTCAAAACTTGTTTTTTAAGTATTAAATATCTTGTAAGTATTAAATGTCTTCTATCTTTAAATATTTAACCAGCCTTAGGTACCATTTATTTCTTTTTACTTGAAAAAATGATTACGATGTGAATGTAGTTTTATCCCAATACTTAATCATACTCAAATATTATGAGCATATACGGACTAACATCGATGGCACACGATAATCCAATACGGACGCTACGTTGTCCGTCTCCAGAGACTACGAACCCGTAGTTTGCATCTCAAGTGCTCTATCTGTGTATGCAAAACTGATTGCTGATATTCGTATGATGTATTAATCAGTCATTTTCTTGGGAGGTAGCGTCGCCGCCCAATAGGTGAAAGCCGCCCCGAAACAAGAATTGGGTGAAGAATAAAACTAACAATAATAACGCTTCAAAATTGAAGCTTCAAGCTATGAAATATAGTCTTGCATTAGGATTCCCTGTGCCGTGGGTTCCATGGAAACTAACTAAAACTAAACAATTACACACACACCCAGACCGATGCATCTCTAGTTTACCTTTCCCGTTAACTAATATGTATTGTATGTAAATAAAATTTACTTCGTTTAACCCTCAATTCTATGAAATTCAACAAGTTTTCTCATGACATTCTTTGAATGTTGACTGCGAAAACCCCCCGGGTGTCCCAAGCACAAAGCATCTTGGGCCGTAAGAATAGCAATGCTGATTAGCAATAAAAATTATTGTCATACCACGTATAGTTGTTTACAAGCACTATATTGGTGAGAATGCCCCGAGCGCGGGACGTCCGGTCGCAATCTGCATAACAATGCGGCCCGCAGTGGCCCGCTCCGCAGATGGACGCGGCCTCTCTCCATTCATAATTCACGTCGTAATGAACTGGACAACGAACTAACACCGTAAGATTGTAAGCAGACAAGCTTACAATATTCTGCTTATAAGTACTCATAATATTCGGAATTAACAACAAAATATTTTTTAAATAACATAAAAACTTTATTTTGGCTATTCCTTTACGTGCTTTGCAATATAATCGAATAATAATACAAATATAATATAGGTAGAAATATAACATAAAATATACAAGAAATAATAGAGAACATTAATTATACTCTTAGAGTTTAAAAGGAAAATAGTTCCATAACCTACTCGCTTCTTTGTTGGTTAAGGAACTACAACGTAACTACGTTGGTTGGTATTTCTTATAGATATAATCTTTAGGTAAGACTATGTAAATAATAGCTCAACAGAGAAGCTCAAGGGGTCCTAACTTTGTGTTGACATTTAATGTATTCTCCACAGTTGTATCTAAGTAGCAATATTTTGATTGGTTTCAGTAGAACGTCTTATTTGACTTTACTTAAGTTTTTTTAACTTAGGCGTTGGTATGCTCAACAGTATTATAGCGCAGTCAAATCATGGTGTTTATGTAGGTTTGAAGAAGAATGATTTTGTCAATATCTTTATTAAGCGGAAATTCGACGAGTGCTTTCAAAAATTCATACTCACGAAACAATAAGTGTGTTCCTGTATTCTGGAATCAACATTTGTGCAAAAAAGAATTCATCTCTCCTATTCTCTAATAATAACAGAAATTCCAAAGAAATTTCTTCCCCCTATTTCTTACAACGTCTATTAAGCGGAATTTTTGAGAATACATTCGCCCATTTCCATTCCTTTGAGAGAGGAATTTAAAGAAGCCGTTTTTGCCCGTGAGTACCTACCGAGAGGTATTTTTAAACTTTGAAATGTGAACTATAATTCCTACGCTTTCTAAAAGTATCGTTTGAAGTCTTCTACTCTCTCAACAATTGTTCTTAAGACTTATACAATCATTTGATATTGTATAAGATAATTTGAGCAAGTAGGTATTATAAGATCATGAACGATCATGAAATCGATTTGACTTTTAATATAAAATTAAATCACCTTTAGAGGCAGTTTTAAGCGAATTCATGTCTGAATGGACTTATTGGAGCCGTGGCCGGGTCTTTGTGGATTTCTATTCTAATTGGCTTGAAGAGAGCAATTTTTTTTGAATTGTTAACCATTCTATGACTGAGTAGGTAATCTGCCGCATTCCGGGTTGTTTTGTATTGTAATGTTAATTTTATTATGAGTAGGAAAAAAAGACTTAACTTTTATATTATTTCAATTACTTATTATATTTTTTTGTTGTTTTGTTATTTTTTATTATTACAACACTATGATAAAAATAAAAATAAAACGTGCAGAAAAACAGATTCTTAATTTTTATATTTAAGTAAATTTTGAAGGTTCGCAGAAAGTGTAAGTCTCATAATTTCTTTAAATATCCTCTTTAAGGGAAGAAATAAGACTTTGGATTTGAATACTTATAAATGAAGATCACTTCAAAATTTCTCCATAAATTTGATACTGTTTGTATTTGTAATTACTCTTTTAGTATGTACAAAATGAAACATCCCGGGCGCGTTATTCTCACTAACCCTTCATTTAAGAAGCGATCATCTTATCTTCAAGTGTATTAAATGACGGTACGGGTACGCTCACTATTGAGTTTCCAGAGCTCCCTTTATTGTGTCGCAATGAAAATAATAAAGCCTCAGGTAATTTCGCTAATGCACGTGGTTACACCCTATCTAGATCGTACTTACTCTTATACGAGTGCGTGCCGTCCCACACCCGAAGGTACCAATTAAGAGGGTCGACACAGAATATTGTTAGTCCTCCCACGAAATCGTCTATTTTGACTAAGTGTTAAATTAAAGCCGAAAGCTCTCATGGATAGCGTCTGCATATTCCAAGGGATCCACCCTCATTCAATTACTTCGGTATAAATTGTGATAGTGCGTAACTTCTCAGCGGTATTGTGGTATCGATTATGTTATGACTTATTAATGTCGGAGGCGTTTCTCTAAATTCTCCTATCCACTGCGGTTATAATTAAGGGTTCCGTTATGTAAATAATATATGGCAGAGGCTGGAATAAGTGAAAGACTGATGTAATATGTTATATCGTTTATACTGGTACACAGGCAATATCATACATTTACCATAAGGCCGTTTAACGTTGGCAGATATAGGTACAGACACTATAAGGATAAAAATAACTTATTTTTGGACAACAGGGTTTTATACAGCTCTATAAACGTACCTACTATGAAGTCGTTAGTTCTCTAATAGCTTACAAATGATCCTTCATAAATTCAACAATATTTTTAACAATTACAATAACCTATACTTCGTAGCTTTTTAATATACATAACCATAGTTATATGCAAAATACATAAATTCTTTAGAAATTACATTTTCATTATAGAATTATACAAAATTACATAATGACGATGGCACCCGATTACGTAAAATAACATCAGCGAATTAAGATTAATATAACTGTTTACATTTAGCTACGTATATACATACAGTATAACATTCTATATAACTTTAATATATAACACTAAACAAATACCACATGAATTATTTATATTACACAGTTTCATAAGCTTATCGTCTAATGTACGTAATATAAATATATTAATAATTATTCCATGTAAATAAAGAATAGGAATATTCCTACATATACATAATATTTAGATTCATTGAAGTTGACATGATCCATGTAATGAATAATAAAATTAACAAAAAAATTTACTGAACTTAAAATGTATATTTTATTTACATTTTTTGAAATATCGGTCCTCATAGCGCCTTAAAACTTTTGGAGGTTGTTTAAGCCAAACACCATTTTTAGTATTACTTTAAGACTACCAAAATATAGACAAAATCAAAAATCACAGTGATTAATCGTATCAAAAACATTACGTGTGCAGTGATGAAAAACCTATTTGTCTTACGTGAAATTTAAATCATGGGTCATTTTGCTGTTTCATAAAAATTTTATAGGGCGTAAACCAAAAGTGCAGAAATGGGACGAAACCACTGGGTCGTCGCAGTGAAAATCTCGACAGCTCTTGTTCTCAGAGTAAATGATTTTTAGTGAGTATGCTCGCAGAATCCTTAAGTAGACCACATCTGTGATGCAACGCATGCACGAAGGCGTCGCTCTAAGAACGCTCTTGTCGTTGGGAGAAATGTGAGTTTTTTCGACCGAACCAAAAGTAAATTTCATCAAGTGCTTTCCATCTTACCTTTGAAATTGTATATTGGTAATGGTAGGTCGTCAAAAACATAAATAATTGATAAGTAAAGTGAATTTTATGTACATAAATGGTTCATTCTTATTTGCTTATTATTAAAACACTATTACAAATTGTACGGTTTTTATTGCCTTTTCAAATATTAAAACTATAGCATCTAAACTAAATGAACGATACAATAAAGATAATTCGTCATTCCATAGATTAGTAAATTGTTTGCATTTATCTAAGCATTTACAACTTTAACTTTTTAACTAGTTGGTTAAATACATACGAGTATTATATTATATTCTATTATCTATGTTAAATATTATTATGCACTTTCATTTTGATATTGTTCTCAATTGTTCACAGATTCTAGAAAATTGTTCACGGGTCATGGTGATAAAAATACTTAATAAACATTGTTCATTAGGATAACACGGACAACCTTTGCTATGAAGCCATGAAGAACGCTAAAACACTTAGCACAAGAAATACAAAGTTTTTACACTGCGGCTGCGTAATTCGATAATACGAGTACATGGTAGGCACGGTTTTCGCACTTCATATTTAGAACCAGACCGTATCAAACTCTCGGGAACGAGAAAATCGTGTTTAAACTCTGAAGAACAATAAATATGTGATATATTATGCGGTACTTCGCGAAGCCTTAACTTTGGGTATGGCTTTAAGGGAAAAGTTTACCATACGGCGTAGGCTAAGGCCGATATTAAAAAGGTTACGTATGGGGCGGTGCGAGGGGCCGCGGCGGGTGGCGGGCTGCCTCCGCCGAGGAAGCCCGCATCTTCAGCTCGACCACCTTCCCGGAGGGGGCCCTGGAGGCTGGACCGGACATCGTTTGTTTCATCTGAAGCAGGGTCCCTGTCGTCGTCTACTCGCGTTTTACGATACGGCAGCTCCATTTCTGTTTGGACAACGTAAAAATCAATAAAGCGAGATGCAATACTGTCAAGTGATGTTGATTCAATTAAACTTCGTAAGGTTTATAGTACTCTGTCCTTGAGATTAACAAGAAGTACCTTCTTTAAATGCATTGTTGAATTTGCGTCTCTTTTTACCATTACATAAGATAAAGATAGCGAGAGACTAATGGAGACTTAACCCTTACGCAGCTTCTTGTAATGAGTGATACTGTGTAATTTGTGTATCAATACCGCGGATAGCAAATGGCGTTTGACAGTTTTAGTTGAGACATGTACCTGTTATATTTATTACTCACCGTATAATCTGATGTTTCCCTCAGCGTCACCTATGGAGTTTTTTGAGATGCATTTATACCCTCCCAGATCGCTTCTCTGGATATTGCGAACGATCAGACGCATTTGGACGCTGTATGCTGAACTGTTGATTTCACTCATCTGGTACTTGTCGTTTGTGATTATCATTTCACCTATGAATTAAAAAAAATACTTTTTAAAGTAATTATAATTATATTTTTAGTTGATTTCGATTTTATTTTGTAGAGTTAAGTTATGTTTTGTTTAGTAATTTTTCCTTTAAAGTTTTCGTTCAGTAATACGTACGTAACATTAATCCGACTGATTCGAAGAAATACACTCACAAACATTCATACATAGAAGCATAAAATAGAAAAAAAATAAGTTACATCGACATGAAAAATACTTCATCACAATAGGAACTTAATTCTACCAAAACTACAAAATGTTCTAAAATGTTATAAAGATTTTACGCCACGTGGCATTTTAGGTGTGACCTCGTAAATTTGTTATGTCAACATGGAGCTTTAAAAATGAAATATAATGGCATTAGAGCTTTGATAATTTTTATATCCTGTTTGTTATCCTTTAGGACCCTTTGTGCAGGATCAGCTGGACTTAGTACTACGATGACACTTAAATTCAGCCGTAAAACATCAGTAGATATTTAATTTTGTCGTGCAATTTCAGGCTGCTTTGCTGTAAACTTCTAAATTAATACGAGTTCCGACAAAAAAGTTTGTTATGTCTGCATGAGATAGTAAAACTAAAACGATTCGACACCTGCTTTCACAGTATTATTTATCCCACAAACCTTTATTCGATAGGCATGGCTTTCCGATCATTTATATTCGGCCACTTCCTACCATTGTCCGCGCGATATCGGAGTGAAATATGTTGTTTCGACATGTCCCGCCGAACAATATTGTATGTGGGCAATATGTACTTTTCACTATGCTTCTATACCGAATCGAATTACAGTGTTTCAGTTCGTTTGAAATAATATTCGTCGACAATCGCGTTGCGAACACAACAGTTAATTTTAAATAAGTATTTATTTTGAAAGAATTTAAATGGATTTCGCATTTTAATGAAAATCATAAATTAACGGTGAATGTTGGTTGAATGCGTGTTTTGTGAAAATCTTTAGTTAATGAAAATCATGAAAATGTTGTATGCTAAGCCACTGGTTTTTATTTATGTATGACTTGTTAGAATAGCAATGGCGGCGGTACGAACAATACACATTCTACTGCAGTTATTTGTCTTTTTGAGAGACACTATCTTTTTTACTTTGTGTGTCTTAACATTTCTTACAAACGTTAGTACGCCTGGAGCTTAATTCATTTTGTAATATTTTTTTGCTTTATAGTTAAAACTTATTTCGTTAGCAACATAACGAACAAGCTACATGTTTGTGAGGCCAGTAAAAAATTTCATCGTATATTTTTCTTTGCAATACCTACATTACAACGTATGTTAGGCTGCATAAAATGTTTTGTGAAATGAACGTAAAAAGTTTTAATACGAGCCTTTTGATTCCATTGTGTACGCCAACGTTTAAAATGTATAAAGAATAAGTCGATTCGTCTGAATTTTTTGTTGTCGCTGTGTACATTATTACCGTGGTAGAGGTCGACTCACTCGGTCTACATTAAAAATTGCTTGCATTCTTCTTGCCTCGCTTATTTTTGCGGGAGGAGTTTTATTTTTATTATCTTTCAGCCACCGTGATGTATTTTATAATAAAGTTATTTAATAAAATTTCTTCTCAAATGTGTAGGAATAAATTATATTCATTATGGAATTCTTGGTAACTTTCCGAGTGATATTTGAGACGGTTTTATACTACTGAATAGAATATGGATCGCATGAAAAGAATTTTCATCGCGGAGATTTATGGAAAGGTATAAATCAAAGAATTTTCATTAAGACTGATTGCGGTACGAATTTACAACTATTGGCCGTTTTTATTACGAAGCAAGCCATATTTACACTGGCTATTTAAAAAATTTGACTTCAAAGTTGTGACTATGAATTGAGTGTGTTGTGACACACACAAGTTACAAATAAAACACAAAGATACACCCGCAGAAGTTATAACAGCCTTCTTTTAAAAAGAGGATACTCAACTTATATACGAATATGGTGTAACTATGACATCTCATAAGTGAACTCAGGTTCAATACCCAGGTGGGCAGAAGTTTAAATCATGAAATTTAGATTTCACCCGATCTGGTTGCTTATGTAGTTGTCTTTGTGTGTGTCCATGCTACTCAGAAGTCAGTATCCTAGTGTGAGGTTATGAGTGTAAGGCCTTATTTAATGATTACCCAATGTTAATAAAATCCGTAATGTAAAGTAGTTTATTAACGGAAGTTTCCAACTGAAATCGAAACGCAAATCAATAGTGATCCTCTACCACTCGTGATTAACCCTAGTGCATGCCAACGTCGGTTCGCGATGTTGTAGACTGGAGTAAAGATCAATTGAACCAATTAATATCCCACTCCAGCATCGAAACCCACAATTACGTATTTTGCCTCTAAGTTTGTGTGTGATTGCGATTCCTTTTAAAAAGTGGATTGATAGCTTGCTTGATATCTTTTCTTTCCTAATATTCATTATTTGAAGCGCGCATAGCCTCGCTGGTAGTGTGGATTGCAAGTGATCACACTGTTAAGCAACCACGGACGCGGTCGGTACTTGGATGGGTGTCCGCTAGTGGCCATGCGCTCCTCAATGCTTCGGACGGCAAGAGTTGAAGGCATTCATTATTTATTTAAATGTAAAGCATGTTATTAATTGGCTTCGCGTTAATATTTGAAAGCCATTTTCAGCGATGTAAAGTTGTAGTACCTACAATATTCAACGATGGAGTATCGAAGGCGCATTAATAAATATTATATCTAAGTCAAGCTCAGCGCTGTGTGAATTGACCACCGACCTGTGGTTTGCGTTTGAGTGTATCTGACATCAGTGCTGGAGAATGACGATCGTAATATTTTTTGTTAATTATGATAAATATGCAATATTATTAGCAATGTGAACTTTGCAGGTAAAATGTGATTTTTGCTAGGTACATATTATTTTGTTTTTATTTGTTCCTTGCCTTTTTGTTCTTATATGTTCCTTGTTTTATAAATCTTTCTTCCTCTCCTACAAATGAGCATGCAGGCCACCAAAATATCATAGTTACTTCATACGTAATTTGATTTTTTTGTCTTGCAAATCCATAAAACGCAACGCCAAATTACTGTAAATAAAACTTATAATTGTTTCAAAACAAACATTTTGGTAGTACAAGTGCATATAAGATATTCACTTTGGTGAAGAGTTCATTAATCAAGGGTCAAGCCAAAGACAAGCGGAACAGCCTTCGACCTCGGCACTTGACCACAAATCAGCGGTGGAATGTAACTGACGCCTTGATGTTGGCACCACTGACACGCCCCCGTTTGTTTGTTTGTGAGTTATTAATTAAGTGTCGATGCTTATTCTCTTGAATATGTTTAAATGCAATCAAATTCAAGATAAACTTTTTAGTTATTTGACACCAAAAAGGTTGTTTATTTTTAAAGGTACCCTTTCTGCAGGATTATTATTTGAAAATAAATGTTCAGTGCGTATTATGTATTTATGTTATATTTCAACATAATATCATAATAAAATGAAACTGTGAAAGTATCAAAAAGTAAATAAAGCATAAACTCGATAACTCGACATCAGTCACAAAATTTTGCACGCAATAAATTTCACTCATCCCGTTATAAGCGAATCGATGGGAGAGGAATTTTAATTAGAATTTAGGCCATCAAAATGACAGCAAAAACTCGTGGAGGCTGTGTGCAGGTCGGTCGCTGCGAGCCGGACACACCCATTCCATGTCTGGTGCGGCTGCCCCGCTTGTCCCCTCTCGTCACGGCTGTGTATTACCTAATTTAATTTGTACTGCCCGCAATTTATGGCTTGCAGAAGAGCCGTCCGCCTGTTTGTCACCCATATTTGTATGCGTATGTTTCAGACAACGTCACATAAACACCGCAAACGGGAGTGACCCTTGAACGGTTTCAGTTATTGAAAAGTGAGTATAAAATTGAATTTTATTTGGACGAATATTGCGGTTTGCGAGAGTAAATATCGTGACTGTAGCCTAAAGCAATTTGAAGCGGGCGGTTCAGCGGTCTTTGTTGCATATCGGGCGGTAATAGAATTTGGTCTGCTTTTTGCGCGGTCGCTCCGTGTAGCCGCGTAATGGCGAGCTCGCTTTCCTTTGTAACAGCATCTAAATCTGCCTGCACTACTATCTGCCTGGTTATGCTATAAGATTACGTTTGCCGTTGTGTATTCCTGCTGATTTCAATTTTATTATGTCGGTTATGCCGTTTGTGGCAAGTTTAAATATAACCTACTCGTATGTTGAGCCAGTAAAACGTTCCAGTGATGTAAACTGGTACTAGTGATTTCAGTATGCAAAAACGAGATATAACTATGGACCTTCATAATTTTGAATTTGCGGTGCTTGCAATAGTGACGTTTGAGCCATGGTGAGCTGACATGAAAAAAATTATGACAGACTAATCATCTAGATTTGTTCTTGCTTCGAGTGAAATTTTTATAAACTTATACAGCGAAGTAATACTGCAATTTGAAACTTTGTAAATATATAAAAAAAAACTTAGGAAGATCAAACAAAGAACAAATAAAAAGGAACATTTTACCCTCCACAGAAAATACTGTGGAAAATCTATAGAGCGAACAACAACCCATATACCCGTTATTCCATGGATTTAAATTGGGAGTTGTCCCATAAAACTAGCTCGACAAGCGCAACGGTTGAGTATGCTAAGCCATCTAAGCTTTCGATTAAACTACTGATATATAGAGCTTAGCGACCGCACTGCGAAAAACCTTTATTTAAGTTCACTTAAATGTAAGTCGCTTATTCTAAGCATGGTGTTAGTGTAAAATAGTACCTAATTACGTTTTAATTATTGCTTTTGAATCGAGAAAATTCAATTTTCTCAAAAAAATTTGCTTTGAATCAGGTGACGTATCGAGCTTCTAAATATAGGTATTTTGTATCTATTTAAAAAAATGTTGGTAAAAAGGTTTGAAAACATCGGAATTCACTTTATTTTCACAGTAAAATGACATGTGAGTGAGACGTTTTGCTTTCTTAGCTTAATGATAGCCACATTTTCGTCAGATCCTGCTGTTAGTCACAAAATCGGCTTGCATATTGATTAACGTTAGTGATTATTCTTTACGATCCATCGACTTTGTAGGGATCTGCGATGTGTCTTTCTCTTATATATAGCACATACAATACAGTGTCCAGTACAAAGCAGCGAGTTCGACGTACGCACAAATTAACTTCCTAGAATTTTTTTAAGTCAAGACTGTGAGCACAAAAGTACTCGCAAGTACACTTGAACATAATAAGCTGTCCAAACTTCATATTAAATTGGTGATATATAGTTAAAAAAACGGCGTTGTTAAAAACTTTGGTTCGTTTTGTCGGTACGCGTTTCTACGTGCGGCTGCGAATACAGTCTGTTCACACATGTTGCGGTGGAAACGGATGCAGTAAATCCATTTCTAACTCGACTTTAGTGGCCAAGTACACGCTCCTGTTCAGGCGCTAAGTTATGACTGTCGAATTTTGGGGGTTTCTTATGCCATTACAAATTTGTAAAAGATGATGTAGCAGATATATTAACTCTGTACGCGTACTATTTAGGCCTCCGAGATTTGAGAATTTTAGATATGTTCTAAATATAATTATTTATCTTATCCGTGTTCTATTATTATTAAAGTTGGTAGCTTTCTTTTCCTATCTATATAGTACCTACCTATATCAAATTTATTTACGTTTGCAGAATTTAAGTATTATGAAATAGTTATAGGTAAGTGTTATAATAATAATTATGTCAATTAGATTGTGTGCGCCTCTACCCTTATTAATTTGTAATTCAATTTTTATTGTAGGTACTGTAATAATACGAAGAGTTACCAGATTAATTGATTAGTGATTTTGGTGCACTGGAAGATTATACCTTATGTAGGCTTATGTACCTTAAGTAGATTTTTAATTAAGAAGTTTCTCTTCACCTACTTTAAAGTCTCGCTAGGTTATTGTAATGTTGACTTTGGTATTATAATAATTAGTTATGGGGAACCCCAATAAGATAAAGATATTTGCCAGCATAATATGTCCAGAATTTCCGTTCAAGAATTTAGTTCAAACATTTTACTAGTGCAAGATATTATAAGTGTCAAGATCAAAAGGTTTATTGTGTAAAAAGGTTTAGCTCGTTTTGTCAGCGGCCGTTTGTTCGCTCTGTGTGTCGCGGTGCAGGCGGACATCGTAAATCCATTCGTAACTCGACTTTAGTGGCCGAGCGTTGCGTCGTGTCGCCGCTGTTTCAACGCTTTACGCCAGAATATCGCTCCCTGGTGAAATGTGCCATTATATTAGTAGCATTTGAAACTGTCCACCCGCTGGGTGAACTGGCTCAATAACAAGTTTTGTGTACTGCAACGATATGATTACCGAAGGAATTTGATTGGAAATTTATAAGGAAGCAATAAATAATTTATAAAAAACGGTCTCTAAATTGAGAAATACAAAACAGCAAAAAGTTATGTATGTAATAGAAATTAAAATTTTAATAGAAATTAAAAAATCGCGTTTTTACTATAATATACGTAAGGATGTAGGACGGGCTAAATTTATATCTATTTAAATATTGTCAATGTGGACGGTGCAAGTTTATTTTGGAAGAGTGGCCTAATTCTGATAGAATTCGAATATTCGAATGATTATTTCTAAGATAAGATTATTGATAATTACATTAATTACCTATAGCAAATTATTCACAATAAATTTTCAACCATATCACATTTATGATCTCTTCTGGGATAACCCTGTTTAATTTATAATTACACTATTTAAAGACTTTATCCAACATTTTCATGTAGTGAAAAGTGAGGGCGAAGTTGGCGTTGCAGTTGGCTTCACATCACCATGTTCTTTAATCCTTTTGTTGCCTTTGAGTCTTACGAATGAATTACTGAATACACATACGAATACGTCCCGCCAATAGCATTTAACTCTTTGTGCCAAATAAACATGAAACCTGCAGTTCATTTCATCACAGAGGAGAGTGCCTTTGTCCGTCTGTCACCTGGCACTAAATAAACAACTTTCATCCTTAGGGCGTCATTTTAATGAGAAGTAATGAAGTTCCCGACCCCTCACCTGACGTTTTGTTTGGTTAAGAGCCTTATTTGTATTAGTTAGCAAGTGTTTTTATACAGTTTGCTCATTACTTTTCACTCGCTTTCGCTCTTATTTTGTTTAAGAGTCCCAAAAGTTGTCTAAATATTCTTTGAAATAGTACTTTGAAAAGTTAAAATGAAGTCCAGAAATTTTTGCTTGAGCTAAAACTTAGGTACTTTATAGCAAAAATTTCTTTGTTGAATCATAGGAATTTACTGTTTCTTAATATTATTTTAAATCTATATAAAACATTGAAGCTAGAAATTCTATTTTCCTACTTGAGATCGTTATAACGCTGCAATAAATTTCATTACTTCTAATTCAGTGAATAATTCATCTTCATTGAGTAATATATCACGTTTTCCTATTCACTGTATAATTATTAGGTCGTTAATAAGCCGGAGCATTGAAGCCATATAATCAAAGTCAGAGCAAATCGTTATGGAATGAAAAACGGGACATGGAATAGACGCATATTTTACGCGTTTTCTACCTTTTAAACGACCGTAAAAACGCCTTGGAATGTAAGCAAGCTTGCTTACAGCTACAAGCGACTAGCCCGTGGCCTGTCAAAGAGGATAGTAGAAATATGAATTACGAGCAGTATAATGACTACTTTAACGCTTTCAATGTGCTTTATGAATAATGAAATTAGTTGCTTATTTCGTTCCTGAATTTCGTGCCTGGGACTTAATAAGCTTTATGAGTTACGAGTTGCTCGTTAAACGTCCTTCTGTTTAGACCGTTATCAAAGATTGTAATTTTATTGTTGGCATTTTTTTGGAGAGAAAATACGATTAATTCACATAGTACGTTCTAAATTTTCTTCGAATTGAGGACAGTTAAGCAAGCCAGAAGATTAAGTAACCTAACTCTTGTTAGAGGCGTTGTGGGCCATATAATAAGTTATTCTTAATCTATTTACATAGGTACATAGTTTGAATAGTATACGTTAAAGTGTTCTCTTGATTTTCCGTATTTTTTCTCAGCACTATACAAATTGTATTAACGATACTTAACTGAACAATAAAAAATAAATCATTTTAAAATGCTAAACTGTATAGCGCCACCAAAACTGTCGGTGGATTGTCAGTTTTAAAAACAAAATCCACGTTTCACGTAAAACGTGACCAATTTTTAAAGCAGGAGGTACAATTTAATACGAAAACCTCAACAAATAAATCTTCCGTCATCTCTATTATTTTATAATGTCGACTTTTATAACTCTGGTCTCTTCTCTTAAATAAGCGGTAGGTATTTACTCGTAGGGCTATGGCAACGCCGGCCTCTTGAGAAGTTTCTTGAGAGTATTTTGGACTTTACGCATACATTATCCGATAGTTTTTTTCCCCGAAGTACAGGTACTGAATACTACTAAGATAAAATCAGCTTACCTGTTTATCTACAATAATACTTCGTTGATACCTCTTTGCCGCCCTAATGCAGTTAAACATTTGATACGCCAACACCTGAAAACTTTGTTAATGGTTTCTCTTACCATTCTCTCTGGTCCAATAGTTGATGGCTTTTGGCGACGCCTCAACGTGGCACTGTAATGTGACATCTGTACCGGTTGGCGCCCCAACCAGCTGATTAGGAACCTGCACCAGTGGGTGAACTGGAAATAAAATTAACGATTTAGTTTTCGTTAGATGTCACTACATACCATTGTCACCCACATCCACCGTCTAATAGGAGAAAAGTTCTATCTGAAGTCGAACGTGGATGCTCATGAGAATTGAGACAAATGCCTTAAATAAAGCTCTGCGTACATCTATATATACCTACCTACAATCTATACCTATGTGATAAAAAAGATCAGCCTTCAATAATATAGGAAGTAAAGAAAATTAATAGAAAACATTTATTTAAAAGCATCGCAGACTGCAGCAAAGCATACCTTTACTCCGAGTAGCCGCTGTTTGTTAGCAGTTTTAAATAGTTTAAGCCTGGCGTAGAGGAAGGTAATCGAATTCCAGGTCTGCCAAGAGGATCGGGTTCAGTAATCGGAACCAGCAAGTAATTCTAGGATAAAGCAGTTTATTGCGTGGTACGAGTTGAATACTCTTAGTAATTTCTTAGGATTTTTACATTTTCTACTAAATATTTTTACCCAAAAATAAATTTTCCAGATAGCGAAGTTTAACAGGGATAGGATGGGTTTGGTTTTAAAATAACGGTAACAGTATTGACACAAGCTGTAAGGTTTCCATATATAGAACGAATAACACTTCACACTCACAGCCCCACACTAGTATTCCATGTGTCGTGGGTGCCATGAACACAGGCAATTACAAAAAAACACTCGACCGAGAACAGAAATATAAATTACCTAATTACTAAATTTCGTTAGTCGGGAAGAAGGAATAGTAGGTACGGGGCTTACGAAATATACAAACGTTTGAGCAAATACTCGCTTTTCTATATTTATTGCAATAAATGAGAAAAACATTCAGAACTTTTTTCTCAGAGATTTAACCTTGAAAATTAAATATGCGGGTTTTTTCACTTATTATTACTCGTTATCATCGTGTTGAAATACACAATCTACACCAGAACTGTAATCAATAGGAGATATGGGTTTTTTTGGAAGTAAACCCTAAATAAATGTAAAACGCCTACCGCATATAGTAAACTGAATAAAAGTTTTACAGAAAGTATACAAAAAGCCATATATATAAACACTGCATATTTATATTGCAGCTTGTATTTAATGCCAACTGTTATTTGCCTTAAATGAGCAAACACAGAGTTATTCGATTAATACACAGTGAGGGTATTTAATCAGGTTACAAGCTTGCATAATGTTATGATTTGGTTAGTTCATTATTATCAAACAATAATTACTCGCCCACGGGGTTTCTTGCAAAGTTGAGAAATGTTCTGGCTCTTTTCCAATACGTAAGTAGTTACTAATATTTTTTTGCATTTTTATGGACAAGGGACTGACAAAATTTTTTTTCCGTAGGAAGAAATCATTATTATTATCCATCATGATTCGTTATCATGAATAAAAATGTTTCTATTTCATTTTATTACAATCTTCACATAACGACATCTCATACTTTAAAAAAAACAGCGTAATAATACATCACGCTATAGACAAGAAATATACATCATACTATCAAAAACAAAAATCAAAAATCTTCCTGTAGGAGGCGGTTAACAAGTGGATTTTTTAAAAAACGAATTCAAGCGCCAGATACATGCTGCTGGGATGCACTACAGAAAATTGGCTTGTGTAAAGTGTTTGCCTTCAGTCACTTCTGCAGTCACTTCGCGCCACTTGTCGGTAAGTGGTGCGAATGTCACATGTTTACTTTAAATATATCATGGCAATACGTCTATAAACTGTTGCATAATATATTACTAAAACATTTATTTTGTTAAGCTATAGAATGGGCGGTATTTTTTAAAAAGAAAATAGTTTAGGTAAGAAAATTTCAATGTAATAAGCATTATACAGAAACTTCTATTCTCAGTAGCGAATAGTGTTAAAACTGACTTTCATTGTCCCCTTAAAATCTTACAGATTATCAGATGGCACATGGATCATATTTGCTATTACTCACACATACCTATAACAAATTTGTGTTTGCCAATAAGCTTAACAAGTAGGTATAATTATTACGGTGGGTAATCATCACTAATAAAAAACACAAGGGACCAGTAGTAACAAAACAATACTATACATTATGGTTGTTAATTAACAGTTAGTGACTAGAACAGTTATTAGGCTATACATGCAGGTTGCAATCAGTCTCAGTCATATTGTTCTTCCCTCGTGACGTGAAATCCACGTAATTATGATTTCAGTTCTCCATGAAGTTTCCCTGAAACTGTCACGTGTTTGTTTTGTGCTATCTAGAAACTAACAGCATTACTTGTGTTGGTTTTGTAGTTAGACGAATCTTGGAAGCTTAAACTTATACTCCGATTTTAAGATATTGTAGAGTTAGACCAATATTTGTTAATTTAAACATTTTCCTATAAATTAACAATTAAATGTATATATTTGACGCTGATTAACCTGCAAACAATAATTTCTGCATAAACTATTAACATCCGAAAGTTAGACGACTTATGCTTCTCACTAAACTCAATATTTAAGTTTCAAGCGTCCAGCAGGTACAGTGTATCAGTTCCAGCAAACCAGAATTTGATCACGACTTGCTTCAAGTTGAAATACGACCTCGGTTGTAGCTAAGTCACGCCGAGCACAATCAAGCTTCGAAACTATTTGAGGTATCATGATGATACAAAGCGGTACTGGTTTCTGAATATAAGATTCATCCAGCGTATAATTACGGATTACGGATTATGGGGAATCTTTTAAAGCCACGGGGCGTTATTAGTGAAAAAAAAATACCCATATAGCCAATTAATAAACGATAAACTGACAAATTCAAGATTGGTTGCATTCAAGACGAGTTGAACACTAATTAATAAATATATTTATATATCTATAAATGTATTTAAAACTGATATAGAAGCTTCAGTAACAATATAATTAATATAACCATTTAGGTACAAGACAACGAGGATAAATCAAGAAGATATTATGAAGCGAAGGCGAAAAGGGATTATTGTCGAAATGTAAGTGTCGACATGCCCAAAAGCCTGTTTAGAGTAAATTAAGGAAACCGGAATTTTCTCCATCGGCCTTAGATCGCAGCTTATTTGCGGTTATTCTCTTTGACCGTCGTTAAGTTCCTTTGGACGGCTTTTACGAGTTCGAGTGGCCAATTTAGCGAACAAAATCTGAACGATCAGAATTTTTGTTCTAATTAATAACTTGAAGACTCAACGAGGATAGCCTTTTGCTTATCAAATAAATGGAAATAATGAGCGACGAGATGTTAATTTGATTAAAATTATGGATCAAGTTTCCGTTTGTTAGATTCGATAAGAGGAGCTGAGGCGTACTGTTTTTATTGACAAGTTAAACAAGTTTTTAAAGAGCTGATTAAGAAATTTCTAGATGTGTAAGTAGATCGGAATTCTCGGCAGCAATCAAAAGTTACGGGGAGTTTTCTCGGGAAGAATTCCGCTTGGAATTCTTCAAGTGACAGTTTGATTAACCGAGCGGCGCATACGCCACCCTCCGTTTTTCGGATTTCTTGGCTCCTACTTTGCTATTACCTGCTTTGGATGGCGTTGGAATTTCGTGAGTCTACTTCTTACCACAACCTTTTTGTTGTTTCATTGTGGTGGCATTTTCACCGGTTTAAGATTTTGTTGGCAAATAAACAACTTGAATAATGCTGGCCGATAAAAAATAAAGTACTATGGGTACTTTTAAAATCAATCTTATAAAAATTGTATCAACATGCCACATGCTTAAGAATGTTCACATAGTTAATAATATCTTAAGTATATTGGTTATTTTTGCAAGTATATAATCACCATCTTAAGTTTTAAATATTCATCTAGCCATTGTATTTCTTTCAGAGTTTAAAAATAGTTACCTACGTAGTGGACTGACCTGGAGTAATCACTAAACTAAATTACAGACGAAGCCTTATGCAAATTGATTGCGATTTGTTCACTTGACTGGCTTGTTTCTTTTTCCTCTAAACTCATTTCACGTCTCTCCGGGTGCCGGGTGAATCAACTAAGGAAACTCACCGCGTTACGAAGCACTTACTGTTACAAATGAATTGCTTCACTCCTGCCGGTCTAAAATGTTTTTATGTTCGCCCACGGTGGCCGCAAGCACGATAGGCTGTTATCATTCGTTTTCGGGGAAGGAAATTTAAATTAAATATTTGAGAGCGTTAATTTTGTCTCCTCATCGAGCGAACGCGACGCATTCTTTGTGAAGTAATTAAACTGAGTGGAAGGGTTCCAGGCGGCAGTAGTTTGTTTGTTCGCCTGAAATTGCGTTTCCTATGAAGTAAATTTCTCTCAGTTGTCACCGCTATACTCTTGCCATTTGTTTCATAGATGTAAGTGTGAATTGAAAAACTTTACGTAAAGGTTTTCACAATTTATCGTAAACGCTCTAAGCGTTTTGGAGTTCATTGCCGCTTTTCACACTCCTTAATGGAAACTGAGTTCTAGGTAATTAGTCAACGGAAATGTTTTAGCTGCTAGGACGAGCGAGATTATTCAAAATAATGGGGTTATATAAAATCTAATTCAAAAGGATGTTTTTGTTGTAATTTTACAAATGTTTAGCCGAGTTTTCGAACAGAGCTGCCGGTGTCGTCAATAAATTATTATTAAGAATTATTTATTTAGATTGCGTCAAATGTGTATATCCTGTTAAATATCTAGCAAGAATTTTAATTATTATACTTATGACTACCCACTCCTGAATTCATGTCATTCTTAATACAGTGTTTAACAAGTCTATGTATTGTTCCCTACTCCATCGGAATATAAAATAGACTTTTCTATATTTTTTAAATTATCAGATGAATGGTCGATCACAATACAAAATACTGAAATGAGCACCAAAAATAACCATTTTATCGCAGACGTCTATAATGCGAGTGTGTACCGTATTACGGCTTTCGATTAAACCATCCATCAATGTACTCATCAAAATTCATTAAGTTTTTTTTAATCATTTTCATACCTCTCAATCATGCAGTCTCAGTTATTTATAGCAGCTTGATTTGACTTTTTTTCTGTTTCGTGTTATTTTTTGTTTTTTATTGAAAAAATATACAACTTTAAGCTAAAGTGTAGGATTCTTACGTTCCATTACGTACCGACATTAATAAGTACCTACGTCTATAAGTTATTCAACAAAAGAGTGAATTGGATTAGATTGGCAGGCTATTATAGACTCTATCTCGGCTTCCATTAGGCCAGACTCGAGTCAAACGCAAGCCTATTTAATGTGAAAAAAAAACAAATCTACCCCTGATACGCAAAAAATACTCAATTATAAAAAAAAATACAACGCTCGATATTAATTAACAGTTCTAAATTCATGATTGGCTCGTAAACTCATCGCTCGTTTAGTTCAATATGTATAAAAGTTTTTCGGGGCTTTCGGCGGCGGCCGGCACGTGTTGTCCGCTGGGTATTTGCATTCTGTTATTGGCAGTTCCGATGTAAACACCCGTCTGATTGGACATGGTTGCGATGCAGCTGTGTGCGAAAAGAGCATCTAGTGCTGTAGGGTTAATTGAAAGAGCTGTCTTATTACTAAAAAGAACTGTGAAAACGAATTTTTCGTCTCGTTCAGTCTGAAACCGGAATTTGGAAAGTCAAATATGCATAGGTACGAGTATAATATGTATCTTACAAAGGTAAGAAATACAATCCTTCTTACGGTCATTTAAAAATAGGGCTGTCCCCACAAATAGGGAAAACCTAGGGAAACTTAAAATATATTTATTTTCGCATATATAACCTAAGAAAGCAGATAACATAAAAATCTGCATGTGGTGGTCTAAAAAATCAGATTCGCTTAAAACATATTTGGAAACATTTGAACATTTGAATTTCGCTTGAAACACCTGCCCATTTTAGCGTCTTTTTGATGTCTCAAAGAATATTGTTTGTGAAACATTTTGTAATATAGTGTATACTAGAGTGTAGTATTTAGGATTTTAAGGAGAATGTCAATTTAGGAATTACACATCAATCCATTCGACAATATTGACCTTTGGAGCTCCAGCTTGTTGGACATTGTCACTAAATTTCCGAATTCATGGAATGTTGCACCAACAATCCCCTTCTGTATTTACCTTGACTATGTAAATGGAAATGCGTGCTCTGTACGAACTGATTTCGAGATCTGCACGTGAATGAGACCGGTTGATCATGGTAACAGATAACAGATTAATTTATGTGAGTGCTCAGTTATCAGAAAGAGTATGTTTGTTCACCACATTGTTCGACTGAACCGCGAGTTTGCGTGTAAATTCAGCCCTTTTGTCTAAATGTTATTGTTTTATTCGATAAAATGATACAAATGAAAACATATTTTTCCTACCGCACACTGAATCATAATTAGGACGCGCGATAAACGAATCGCGTTTTCCAGTGTGCGGGTTTTATTTTGACGAGCGATTCATGTGAAGGTTATAAAATGTCAGCTTTAAAATGCTCTCAGTTAATATATTTAACGTTATGAAGCAAATATGAGTTTTGAAGTTAGGTAGGTACATAAATGCATCATCTAAATTTCATATTTATGATATTGCATTTAAATAAAGTCTGCAAAAGGTTAATTAAATTACTTATGTTCAACATGAACATAACTATGTAAAATAAGTCGTCGCCTTAGTGCTTATTTGTTCAATCTACCATATCTGCCGAAAATTACTTCTTGATACAGAATGATGCGCGCTTTAATTTCACATCGATTAGTAAAATTTTTAAAAAATATTTTACTTTAAAAAGGCCCAAAACATGTTTTTAACTTTATGTTCACCGTGGCATTGTAAAAATTTTTCAGAAAGAAAAAACCTCCTGTAAAATTTGTTTCATAATAGCTTGAACAAATAAGCACCAAGGCGACGAAGTGTCAAGTCAAATAAATCCAGCCAAAAGCCTAATACAAAGAAAAGTACATCTTTAAACGACCTACCAAATTGAGATGCACGTCGCGTCTCATAGATGATACGTGATAACACGAAGATCTCCCAATTGCTTACGTGTCGGAGCAACGGCCAAACGGCGCTCAGTGTAAGCGAGCGGTGAATGACGCCTCAGTATAAATTAGTTTCGATAACAGATTTCTTGATAAGCTACGAGTAGTTACTTGCTCATTGAAACTATCTGACTGACCATCTTTTTATTGAACTTTAAGCTTTGGTGCCTCTGGTGCAGAAATGGATAAATTAAAGTGCAGATTTAAGACAATTATTATCAGCTGCTTGTTCTATTTTTTATAAACTTTGCATATTAATGGTTCCTGCCTTGCACATCATGCATTCGGAAACGATACGTAATACGCACAC
>DWAV01000151.1:0-26470 GCA_018231305.1 Noctuana lactifera
GTATCAGAATCAGCGTTGACCGTATAAGTGCCACGGCGACGCAACATCATTTCCGTGGTTCTGCACGATTATGCACAATACAAAACTAAAAAAGCACTTCACTGAAGACGTGTACATGGTCGTTTATGCACAAAAAAAAGTTAACGTAACGTCACATTAATGTCTTAGCACGGTTAGGTAACATAAGAGATGGGCACATCGCTTCCGAACTTCTTGAGCGCCGGATACGAACGCGTAAAACCGAGGAAGTGGGTTAACGAACCAATTGACGTTTTAGCAACATGCAGCGACTGTGGCGACCAAGTCGATTGTGAATGGGGCGCCGAGCGAAAGGCGATTTGAAAACCGAGAGTACGTTGGCACGGTTATGTTACGAGTGGCAGGATGGGGCGCTTGCGACCGCGAGATAGTTAGATCGCCAACGCTTACTGATAACATAGCAGATAACACGGACGAATGGTTCCGTCAAACTACTAGCAACAAACAGACGTCACTGATTGCCCTCTATGGGTCAATTGCACAGCCAAAGGTTTGTTCGTAACACTTAGAGTGCATTATGTATCAGTAATAAATTAATAATGTGGTCACGAATGTCACGATGCAAAAAATTCGTAGGAATAAGGATGGTAAGAATATTATTTAGCATTATCTCGCTCTTATCAAATCAATGTCTAACTATCTCTTTATTTCATGTTTCCATAATGATTAACTAATACTAGCTATTTATTTAGAGCTCATAAAAATTTTACACATTTACTGTATAGTTAACAGTTTTCATGACTGGCAGAGAATACTTTTATTAAGTCTGCCTTTGTCCCGATAGGTAATCTATACTAGGTTCAGATGAATTGGATTAATACCTAAATGAAAATCGAAAGTAAAAAAAATTTGAATCAAGAATCGAATAGAAAAAGATATCATAAAAAAGAAGGAAGCGGAAAATTCTGCGCACTTATAAAATTTATTAAAAGCCTTATTAAACTAAGATGCGATAACGAGTCTTGACCATCAACCGTCTTAGCGTAACAAAGCGACATTAATTAAATTTTATCAAAATCAAATGTATTAAAACTTTACGTTCAACTTTATTTTCAACATTTTAAATTATCATACATATTGCATACATAAAGTTTAAACAAAAAAAATAACACAAACGAATGTGGAGTACATGGAGTACAAAGGTGTAATTGTAACAGTGACCTTATTAGCAAACCACCCTTCAGCGTGCAGCGGCAGCGTTATCAATAATGCAAACATTGTGTTAGCGCCAAAACGCTATTATGCCAGACGATACTAAGATTCCGTATGGTCTTTCGCAAAAAGATAATCAATTTCTAATGAGATAAGTATATTTTTTTCAATATGATCATACTTAATTTCACAACTGATCATACTTATCTACACAACTGGGAAACCTCCCTTTAATCTGATCTAAATTCTTGGTGTTGTTGAATTCGTCACTTCATGTCTATTTAAATTGTTACTTGTAGTAAAGTTTCTGACAGAAAAGTTTCGAATTTAACAAGTTCGAATAGGCAAACATAAATTAAAGCCCCACTACTTCTAGCAAGATCTCAAGTTTATTAATAAAACTACATTGAAACCATCAACAGTGGCGAAAATTATTTTTCTTACAATTCAGATATACCGATATAGTTGTTGTCGTTTCCTTAAAATTAAAGTAGATAGTAATTAAATAAATATAGAGAAATAACGACAATAATTTCAGTGGCGATCTGTTAAATTGGGGCGTAGTGCCGGTAGTGACTGGTGCGTAACTCAACGCGCATGCTCGCGATTCTCAAACACGTGGTATAGTGCGTAATCCGCTACTAGCCTACTATGTACTTTTATTTACTTGAAATCGGAAAAAATTTGCCTGCCTGCTAATTTACGAATGTCTTCATAACAGCTGTCATAGAATGACCGAAAGGTAAATAAAAGGGAACAAAAGAAACTATTGAACAATTAATATGGGGACAGGTTCAAAAAAATTTCAATATTTGATATTGCAGTTGCTCTGATTACTGATGAAAAAAGGCAAAAAAATTGGTAGTGGGGACCTACTCTTTTTAATATCAGTATCAGCAAAAGACATGGAAATTGAGATGATCAATAAAGAATAAAAAATAGAGTTTTTATGGAAAGATTGAATGCAAAATTGTTATGTATTTACCTGACCCATGTATTGACAGCTTACTTGAAAATTATTTTAGTGTTGCAAAGACCCTTACATAAGGTTTACACATTGAAGGAATTTACAACATTCATAGAAGTTATGAGAGCCTCTCAAAATGAGCTGAAGGTAGAAATTCTCAATTGCTAGGGCATCACTGCTTACTGACTCTGATTAATGATAGTAACAACTTTTTTTATTTGCATCGGTTACCATTGGTCAAGTCAAGAGAAGAAGAAATAAATCTTGACAGGAAAGCAATAAATAAAATTTTACCATAAACATTAAAACTAAGATACTGACTTGTGATGTGGCAGAAATGGCATTACCTCTTGAGGATTATATAATATTAAGTATATTAAAACAATAATAATTATAAGCAGGTAAACACTCTTTCTCTTAAGTGAGAATGATTATTTTTGAATGATATTTTATGTTAAGACAATAGAAATTAAGAACATTATGGATCATCTAATCATAGGTTTTATCCTACCTCAATGAATGAAAGATATCATCTTAGTCAGCTGTTCAGATGGGGATTCCCCAGGGATCAAAGTTAGGTTGTTTCCTGTTTCTTATTTATATTAACAATTTACCCTGTATGGTAGAAAATTCATGCAATAGTTTGCTTGCATGATAGGCAAGTTGTTAATTTTTAAAATTACTACACAAGAAGTGAATTTTTAGAATGTGAATAGTTCTCACTCAACAACATTTTAATGTTTTAATGTAAATAATACACTGCTTAATCACAAAAAGATATGTAAAAATTTACTGTATTTAATGTTAAACAAGTTAATGTAAAACCACAATATGTTTAGTTCCGCATTCAATTCAATTAAGAAATATGCCATTATGAAACTACCAGATTGGTCTATTACTTATACAATGTCTTATGGTATTTCCAGCTCTGGAAAAATGTGAATTATAATATGAATACTATCTTTATCCTGCAGAGCAAGGATATTTGTAAAGAATCGCTTAATGAAGAATAAACTTAGAAACTCTGGTGGAGATCTTTACTGTTCAAATTGTATTACTACTAGGAACTGCCACAAAATAGCACTGCTAGCACACGCAAGTATTAGATTGCAAGATAGTCATTTATTGGAATGTCTTGCAGAATTTATAATAGAATTAAAGAAAATATTCAATAAACGCCTTTAACTTATGTAAGTTCAATTAAATGCTTAAACCATATCCTAGGCTACATCAGCCAAATCGCCCCTGAAGCAGCATTTGTAATTTGATTGAAAACAACATCAACATGAAAGAAGATGCTGATTTTCAATTACAAACTCTGAATTTACTATTAGGAATTAATAGAAATAACTACAGTCAGTTAACTGGTTATAACTTAAACCAAGTAATATATCTAATGTTATGTTGATTATTAAAGATTTCCTGGGTTTCACAGCTCGTGGTAACTAAACTTAATTGACTACTTAATTAAACTATTAAACTAAATTATTTATACTACATTTCACATCAGTACCTGAGTGTGTAATTTAATATGAACTGATCTGCATTGCTTTCACATTTCTGTGATATAAAGTGGACCACCAGAAGAAATTTCACCATTATGAACTATTATGAATAATCATGTACCAGGTACAAAGACAATTTGGTCATTGTATGCAACATCACCAAGACATTGACAGAAAATACATCTGCAATATAGAATAGACAACTTCCAGCTACCATTTCCTTTTTTTATGAAGCAGTCTCATTTCCATTTTCTTTTTTTAGGAAGCAGTCTAGCTCAATTTGATAGCATTTCTCTGTCATTTTTTTACTCTATTCTAGAATTTTGGAGTGGTTCACGTCCATGCACTATACAGTGTTTTAGGACTAGGTTTTTATAGTTAAGATGATGAATATGAACATATAACTTCCATAGGCTAAATAACTAAGCACAACTTTTTCATACTCCACACACCATTAATAAGGGATCATTATATAGCACAGATCATAAAAACAGCCCTAATACAAACTAGTATTAAATGAACAATACAAATATTAATCACCTAGAGTTATTTTATTATTAGAGAAATTTACGTGCATAACTTTTGAGTATATTAAAATGATATATCATACAAAAAGTTTCTAAGTTATAACTTAAGAGTATTAAAAAAAATTTCTAATTTAAAGAGAGATGATTAAGTGAATGAAATAGGTTATGTAAATGTAATGTAATTTATGATATACACTCATACTTAAATAAAAATATTCATTACATCTTTCTGTTCAGGCCAATCATTTAATTACGTCACTAAAATGTAACCTCAAAAAAGAAGTAAAATATGGAAATCCACTACATTTTTCATGAGTAATTATGGTGCCCATAGCAATTACAATTGGATATTCTTTTGCATACACATTAAACGAGAAACACGACGCATTTTCTGTTGAAATACTGTTTTTGACATGATATCTGTCACACGCCAAGCTAAGGCATATGTGGCAAACCCAAACCTTAGCCGTGGCCATTTTATAAACCTAATGATACAGATATTTCCGTCGATATCGATTTAATTTATAAGAAGGATATAGGTTACAACAGAAATAAGCAGATTTGCGTATGAAGAGTCACACTATTGTGTCAGTCAGTCAGTACAGAGATACGTCACAGTGTAAGAAATCACGATGGCCGACAAAGAATGGTTAGGTAGTACTTACTGCTAATTTTTACGCCTCCTAGTGGTTTAGGTGGTTGGTTATCGAATGTCTTTCGAACGGATTTGCTGCCCTCGGCGAATGACGTGGTCCTAGGGCGTCCGCTCATTATTATAAGTATAAAATAAACGGCCGAATCCTGAACTTCATAGATACTACTTCACATTTCTCGTTACCACCCTTGCACTCGCACTGAACTCTCTCACTTTGCGGATAAAATACAAAGTTATGGATGCAATAATTAAAACAATATCACAACGATAACATTAAAATCAAAATAAGATAGTCTTAATAAGATTTCACACTATCATTTTGTTAGATTTTTAAAATTTACATCAAATAAAGTGAACGACAAATTTTTAGTTTCTTGAATCCTGAGACTTCGTCAGACTTGCTTGTGCTTGATCGCTTATTCGTTCGGCTAATTTCGGCTTTTGCTCGGGTTGCGCTCGGGCCTTCGATCAGTGACGTAGCGAAAAGTTTCATTATACGCAATATCGGTTTAACCAATCTCTCTTGAAGTCATTTAAGTGACAAAATTATTCTATTCTGATAGATATGAATTTTAAATAATTGGTTTGACCTTTATAATCCATATTATTATATTCATCATATAGATCCCCATAAATTTCCGTTCATAGTTATTATTATGTCATTTTCCATTATCAATTATTTTTATTTCATTTATATATTTACATTTTAGTCCATATTTAGTCTTCATAGTGCAATATGCGTATCGAGAGCATAATATAATTTATCATTGCTGTTATGTTAAAAAGTTGTAAGTGAAATTTTTGTTCCTTTCTTATATGTATGCGTATGCTGTATGCGTTGTTTGGAACGTAATGCTTCATGTGTCCAAACCACAGAGTAGTCAGAGTCGTAGTCAGAGTATAACATAGTCTTTGCTTTTTGACTACTAATCTAGTTTCTTCTACATTTTATCTATCTATCTATCTAAATCTAAGTCTTTGGTTTACATAATTCGATATTCGCCGTATATTCGCATTCGCGCTCTCTATAATGACTATCTTTATTATTGTACCTTATTATAAAGTTATATTAATAGTGGCACAAAACTTTTATTCTAATCTACCTATTATAATGATGTACCTGTTATAAATTCATTCAACATTATATTTTGTAAATTTGTTTCATTCAGCTTTAACTTAATGCTTACTCGCTTATATGAATAAATTGAAAAGAGGAGGAAAGCAGGAATTTCAACTATTTTTATTATTATCTTGAACTTTTCCAATAAGTAAATTAGATCTAGGATAACATATATTATTATGTAGATATTATACTCTTTTATTTTTAGTCAAAATTGATTCCAAATTATACAAGTAGGTAGTTAGGTATTATAATATTGGCCAATTAAGTTCAAAAAACTATACTTAACTGTTAACTGATAAATTCGCGCGCATCAACTAATTAGTGGGTAGGTACGTAGGCAATTAGGTACTGCGGTGTAACGCGTTTCTGCGAAGAGCTTCGAAAATTTGAAGATTGAGAAGATTCCTCTTGGAGACAGGCTTCCCTACCAATAAAGTTGAAGGTTTATAAATCCGTACCACTGGACTTGTGAATTTTCCGGTGTGTTTTTTAAGCTTCGTCTCATACACAGAGTACTTTTGTATATATTATGTCTCATGGCATACCTACTCGTAGGGTGCTCGTAGATAACGCACTCGTCTGAAATATTTTAAACATAATAAATCCATAAATCCTAAATCTACTTAGGTAGTTCATATTTGTCCACCATGGTGAAGCTGTAGATAGAGAGTATTGCACTAGGTGAAAGATTACATTTTAAAGGATATTTTTAATAATAAAATAGGTATCTAAGTCTCTTACAGTTTTTATCTTTGTGTCTTTGTGTCATAACTTATTAAGTAATTATTATCTTAGTTTTACAGATTAGATTAGGATACCTATTAGTTCTGAAGCCCACTAACGCCATCAATCATTCTTAAGGAAAGTGTAGAATTTGTTTTATTTACTTACTTTTATGTAGTTTTACGAAGTGTGCTTGCGATAACTAATTAATACATTTCATTAATTATATTTGGAATAAAAATAAGAACGTGAACAGAAACAAACATTAACTTACCAGCAAGATAGGTTGGTATGTATGTGTAAGCTTGAGCAGACAATAATATATGTATACCAGTCAGAAGTAAACCATAACACTTGGTTCATAAGCTGCCTTCTCCCCTATCAATCAATATGTTATCAGTCACACAGAGCATGCCTTTGTGTGCGTGTGAAGCGAGTATACATCAGTGGATTGGTTGCGTTGCGCTCACCACACAGTCAGTCAGGCCAGTTGCGCGTGCGCCGCCCGCTCTGCAGCGCAGTCACTCGTTGACAGTGAAATTAAACAATAATGTAACCAGCTGAACAACAATAGAAGTCTAGCGAAAAGTACCGAGACGAAGTTATTCTGTTACAAAAAAAATGGAGTATTACACTTCGGATAGTGGCGACAGCGACAGCAGAGACCAAAAAACTCTTGATTTATCAAGTCGATTATTGGATTCTTCAAGCGTATCATTAGAATTGAGCGGTATTATCGACGAGAAGGACTGTGCGGGAAATTACGAGATAATTTTGCTTAACAACAATCGCATTAGAACACTGCCAGAGACGATAAACAGGTTTTGCAACCTAAAGATATTGGATGTGAGCAACAACAGACTAGTAAGTCTTCCAGATGTGCTTAAAAGCTGCCCACTTTCATCTCTGATAGCGAAACATAATCAGCTAACAAATGAAACGTTACCAAAGTGTTTCTTCTCTGCAAAAAGTACACTCAGAGAGCTTAATTTAAGTGGAAATCGATTAAACTTCTTTCCAGAACAAATATTAGAGTTAATATCCCTAAAATACTTATATTTAGGTGGCAACAATATCGTGAATATACCAAAAGATATACGGAAATTAAACTGGTAAGTTTATTTCTTTTTATTTCCAACAGAGACATAGATGGGTATGCACGCACCTTAATGAAAATTATGTACCTACCTATAATACTTATCTGCGAACTCCATATTCGGAGCATATTTTTTTTCTATGGGATAAGCACACCCTATGCTTCTAGTTGTGTCCCAATAGCAAAAAAAGAGAAGACAAAGAATACGTAGGTAGGTAAACATGAATCTGACATGAGTTTTAGGTAACTTGGACCAGCAGCAAAATTGTCTGAATGCACAGACCTAAAAATTAATTTAACAATGCGATGTGGCTTGTTTCTAGACTTTCATTCGTTTTTGGTTAAGTACCCTGAGATGTTGGTTAAGAGAGCCGCTAAACATGCAGTGCTTGTCTTAAGTTAAAAACGCCACACATAAGCCTCAATTAAGCTTATTATTTATTGTTTGAAACACTTATCTATATTGATTGCAAAACGGCGCTAGCTACCATTGTTGATACTGAAGTAGAACAACGGCAATCATACGTTACCATTATCAGACAATTTTTATCTATCTATATAGGTACTAAAATTATAAAGAGAAAAGATTTGTTTGTTAATTTTCTTGAATAGGCTCCGAAAAGTACTGGACCGATTTAAAAATAAATTACCATTAGAAGCCTAGGTACATTATCCCTGATGGACATAGGCTACTTTTTACAGTGAGAAAATGCTTCATTCCTTCGGGAAAACAGATAACAAGACAACGTGTAGTAAGTTATACTACCGTACATATTCTCCGTATCGATTATAAAATACGTAAGGCTATACCTACCTAGTAGGTATATTTGGATATGGATTTAGAATGATAACGTTTCGAAGGATGGACTGGTGGGTAGGGAAGAAAAGCTTATACCGTAGCTGACCACGCTGTTTTAATGCGGATAAGTGTTACGAGTTTGTGGCCAACCAAAGTTGGTGTTTTCAAACGCTTGCTATTTATAAAGTCGTACTTATTAATATTAATAATGTAGTTACATATGCCTTCCCATGTAAAAACTTTAAGTGCCTATATATACATACCTACTTATGTTAAAACTACGCATTCACTTTTTTATACCGTTTATCATTGTCTTGACCTAACGAACCTATTGATAACATACCTACTTACCTAACATTATTTTGTATAAAATATTCTGATGACATTCAATTCAAGCACGTAGAACTATAAATTATTATAATAATCACTGTTTAAAAACATTATAAAGGTCTATTTAACTACTTAAAAACGTAACTTTTGAGTGGTTCAGTATTAATTAATTTGGTAATTTTTTTCTTTAGTTTGCAGATTTTATCGATTGGCGGCAATCAAATAGTGGAAGTTCCGGATTCAGTGGGGGCTCTGACCGGCCTGCAAGCTTTGGTTTTAAGCGACAATTATATTGAACAGCTGCCAGCAAGCATTGCTAATCTGAACCAACTACGGTCGTTACGTATCGATAAAAACAGGCTGAAGACACTTCCTACCCAAATAATAAAGTTAAAATGCCTAACCGAGGTACGTCCTCATCATCAATAGCTTTTGTTATACCTACATAAGTTACGTATCATAACAAGCATTGTGCATTGTGCTATTTCATTACACGAATGTAAACACTAACTGTCTTAAAAATAGGTAGTGTAAGATATTGCGGAGTAAAAACATTCACCTATCCTTAGATCAAATACTTTTTTTTTGGTCTGAGCGCCTCTTTACATTAAGTATTAGCAAGATAGTAGGTATCTAAATAGGTAACTCAAATTGGTACTGTAACGTACGAATCGTACGATATACCTGCATATGCATAATTACTGTAGCAGTAAAACATTTCATATTTCAGTTGAGTCTTCGAGATAACCCACTGGTTGTGAGGTTTGTAAGCGACATGACCTTTCAGCCGCCATCTCTGATGGAGTTGGCTGGTAGAACTATCAAACTGCATAACATACCGGTGACAGCAGGCGAAGTACCGTCTACCTTGATAAGGTACCTCAAAGCAGCACAGTGCTGCGTTAATCAAAAGTGTAAAGGTGTGTTTAAAATCACTTTTATTATGTACCTACTTACCCACAAAATATTTTATAAGGTTAGGAGGGCAAATCAGCAATTCACCTATAAAAAATTAAAAATAAATAGGTACCTTATGCTAACAATATGTAGGATGTATAGTGCAATTCTGTACACTTTCCCCTGTGAGGAAATTACGGGACCAGTGTTATTTTAATATCAGTGCGATTTCGCGACACGTACCTACCGCGCGTTATAATTATCAACATCTTTTTAATATACATAAATTTATAATAAACACGTATTTTTCAAACATCTTTCATTTGGCTATCGTATGGTTGTAACAGCCAGTATATAGACGAATTGGTCCTTCGAGCCAGAGTTAAACGGCAGCCCGTAATAGGAATATCATAGATCCAGGGGGCAGAAGACCTGCCATGGGGCCCCCTCCCCTTCAGTATGTCCATAACTAACTTGCATTGTAGGTATAAAGACAGGTGGTGGTTGGTAACCCAAGTCATTTATTTGCCGCCTTTAACCTTAACATTATGGTCGACAGTATAATGTGCGATTGATTAGTTAGAACTAGATTACTTTGTTGGCAATTTTGCACCACTTAATGATAAGAACATACATTTTATTAGTTTACAGACTCTATAATTTTATATTGAACATTATAATTTACTCATCAGCGAAAATTAACTATATTTTAGCCGCAATACTTTGTCATTATTGGAAAATTTCTACCTATTTGTTTAATTATTTATTTATGAAATTAAATAAACATTATACCTACATTAAATTAAATTATAGTACTTTAATGTACTTATAAATATGTGCTTTGTTTACAGGTGTTTTCTTTGACAACCGTGTGGAACACATAAAGTTTGTCGATTTTTGCGGGAAGTATCGCATTCCACTTCTTCAATATTTGTGCAGCTCAAAATGCATTACAAAGAGCTGGGAGAGCCGAGAAGTTGACAGCAACCCACACTCCCATATGATGCGCAAAGTTCTCCTGGGATGATGTCCCAGATGATGAGAAAAACTCTATAACCGCCTTTACTGTTTCAGAAATGTTTTAAGAATAATACGGATTGAGTCCATTTATACATTAATGGTGCATTATTTGAAAACGATTTCGAGTTGCGGAAAAGTAATTATTAACTACCTAACCTTCACTACTTAAGCTTCATCTGTATAACTGAATCTTTGATCGTGGTTACTATTATTTTTATCCCTTTCGAGATGTTTGATTAAATCGTAACTATGCACATCTATCAAGGACCGATGACGAAAGTTATCAGATGGTGGAACGTGTAGGTGGCTGGTAAATTTCCTCAGTCTCAATATATTACAATCAGAACAAATAGTACATTAAGAAACTTTTGGACCAAAAAGCAAATTTTGAGGCTAAAAAATAATTTTTTTAGATAGTTATTACAGAATTAATTTTATGGTAAAAAGCGTTGGGTGCTTGACATGAAATGTTTGAAATAGTAAAAACATAATTCAAAGAAAGATAATTATTTAGGGAATCCATACAAATATACAAAATTTCATAGGTATCTTTATGTTTGTTTATCCCCTCATTTCTCCGAAACAGGGAACAGTGCAAATTTCATCAAATTGGTTCAGTACTTTACAAGATGTGAACCAAACTGTGTAACTCCCTGATACTAGATTTGATGGTGCCAGCACTTTTATTAGAGCAATAGTAAGCTTTTTGTTACCATTAATTTTATTATTGTTTATTTTGTTCAGATTTTTTACTATTATAAAAATAAATAAGTGAAATGTTTATGTAGAAAATATTCTAATATGATATAAGTAACAGCATAATATAATTATATTGTTTTATACAGTTACTTTGTTTTTATATTACATAAATTAAAAAAGATTGTGATATAAATAAATAAAACCTGTCATTTTGTTTTATAATATTCTATTAATTTACCTATAGCTATTTTTATACATAAATGAATACATATTGTTAACTAAAAATGGTTTCATTCATTTTCTTGTAAAAATTTCATCCTTACTTCTTTACCCCTAAGTATGGCTGCCTTGAAAAGATTGCAATAAAGTTCTATAGCCACCGGGGTATCATCATTTCCTGGTACAGGATATGTAATTAAGTTTGGATTACAATTAGTGTCAACTATTCCAATGGTAGGTATAAGCATCTTTGCACTGTCTCTAACTGCAGTATGTTGACTGAGAATATTGTTTTGAGTATTCAAAAATATACATAAATCCGGAAGTCTTGTGACAGCACCAAACTGATAGTTAGCATTTGTAAAAATACCGCCTCTCCAAAATCTCGTGTGAGCATATTCTCCACAATCTTGAGCTGTTTTCTCTACGAGCTGAGCATTTAAGGCATTTCTATTGAAGAAACATATTATGCCACCTCTGTATGCAATATGTGCTGTGAAGTTCAAGGCCTTCCGAAGGTGCTCTGCTGTTATATCCAAGTCAAATATAAGATGGCCTTGTCTTGAACCATACAGATAAGGTATCATGCTCTCATGCAAGGAACCCTCCTTATGACCATAATGTATTCTAGCTTCAAATAAGTCCTTTATTGTAAAAAGATTGTGTACTTGAAAATAATCGGGGAATTCAAGCGGGTTTTTCTTTACAACAATAGCATCTGTGAATAAAAATGTACAACAACTATTATTATTCCAAGACATTTATACATTTAGAATCTAGGGTATCTTAACTATTAATAAAAAGAACTTGATAAGTGTGAGTTACACAGAACTTATGCTTTGAGATAAGGTCATAATTATGTGATGAATTTATTCGTTTATTTACATTTATCACATAAACATCTAATGTGTTTATGTAAGAATAATCAAGTCTAATAAATTGACCCAGTTCTTTTCAGCTCCTAATTGAAATACTTTTCCCAATACATCTATCTGGCTTTATATATTTTACTACAGGATTGGCAGAAAAGTATGTGCAGCCCAGACCAGACATTATTAAAGTAAGCTTACGATCTTGTGGTTTGTCAGAGGATGCAGGTTCAGCAGCCGTCGACAATTTTTGGATACTTGCTTTGCTATTTTGCAATGAGCACCTTCCTGCAATTTATAGGAATTAATGAATGAATTTCATTTACTCGTGTACATTGAGTAATTTCTATGTGAAGTAGTATAATAACATACCAATATAACGTGAGATAAGCATATTGTGACAGAAGATTAAAAATATCCACCACTAACGTATGTAACTGATTGAAAGAAAGTATTAAGTATTGTGTTGAAAAGGAAAGAAAAAATATTATAATGTATGTATGTAACCTAAACAATAAAATTGATTTAGCAGCTGCAGAGCACAGCAAAGCAAACATCAAATTCATATGTCAGGTTAGTGTCAGTGTTATTATACTGCCATTTGTAAAAAAAGCTTTTTTTTTCTCTTCAATAGCATCACACTACTTGCGCATCGCCAACGACAAAACAGGGGAAACGGGGCGGAAACTGCGGATAGTAACAGGACGAATAATAAAATTTGGATAAGATCAATCAGGAAAGTTGGAAAGGTAATTAAAAAAAAGTTTGAAGTATCATATAAAATCTTAATAGAGTATACTTATAGTATGTATTAAATAGCTAAAAAGAAAAAAAATATCTGTGCCACTATTCTATATAGTCCGTTTACATATTCGCGTTGGCCTCAGCTAATGATTTTAGAAGATTTAAGATTAGTCTTCAAACTCCGATGTATGTGTGCTCAACGTAAGCACGTCGTCCGTCCTAGGAAATTCAAGCATGTTGGTAACAGACTCTTCTATGTAAGCCCCCGCCACTAATCCCGTGAGTTTAGTATTCTGTGGTCCGAACAATCATTAATTAGTTTATTTCATCTCGCACTTTACCAACAGACGAGTATGTAAGCCCAGCTTTAGGATTTCATGTTGACCACAGAACAATGCCAAAAGAAGCACATCCAAAGCCGTAATAAAAAAATCCAGGAGTGACAGCTTTGAATTGATTGACAATCTTGGACGACTTGGACATTGATGTCATTAATTTGATACAATTTTTTTTGTGACTGTAAAGTGGAGATGACGGGACGGAGACTTTGTTTTGATATTAATTGTAATAAAATGTGTATGTAGAGATTACGTTCGTGTATGTTTTTTGGGACCGAAGCCCAGTTTGCGTTGATGTTGATCACAAATTAAGTAGCACACAGGTTAATTGGCTTGACATTGATTGTTGAGGAAATTTGTGAAGTTCTTGTGTTATTCCTTATCACACAGTGCTTTTAACTTCATAATATAATACAATCTTAAGATATAAAAATGGCGAAGAAAAATATTGAAGAACTAGATTTATATGCAATTTTAGATCTCCAAATAACTGCAACTGAGTCAGAGGTAAGCATAGTATAATCATGGGTACTACATATTTGTACTAAGTTAACATGTTTGACAGCACTACTGATATTTAACTTTGATGTTTAATTTCAGATCAAAAAAGCCTACCGAAAAAAAGCTTTAGTATGTCATCCAGATAAAAATCCTAATAATCCAAAAGCTGCAGAGGCTTTTCATGAATTATCTCAAGCTTTAGAAATATTGACAGATGCCTCTGCCCGTGTTGCCTACGACAATGTACTGAAAGGTAAACAAGCAGCTAAGTTACGCCATCAGGAGCTCGACAGCAAACGTCGCAAACTCAAAGAAGATCTTGAAAGGCGGGAAAGAGAATCAGTTTCAGGAAAAGCTACTAATTTGACTGCTGAACAAAAACTGGCTGCTGAAATAGCAAGATTGAGAAAGGAAGGTAGTTGCTTATTACAGGAAGAACAAAAACGAATGAAGGAGGAACTAAATCAAACAATGACCAGACTCAATGAACCTGTATGGGAGTCCAGCCTTAACCGGATTAAAATCAAATGGAAAGTTAAAAAGGATGATGTAAATAATGGTGGATATAGTGAAGAACTTTTAAGACGATTTTTGTTAAAGTATGGAGATATCGCAGCATTAGTTATGTCACCAAAAAAAGGTAGTGCTTTAGTTGAATTCTCTTCAAAGGAAGCTTCAGAATTGGCAGTTGAAATAGAAAAAGGTAAGAACATTTTAAACTCTGAATTAAGTACAAGTAATTAAAGCTTACTAATTTAATACAGCAACTTATAAATGCTCATAATCTCTAATTGATTTGAATTTTGTCATAGACATGTATTTCAATGTATAGATAAACAATAATATGATAGGCTAAGTACCTGCATATTTCGTTTTCAATGCCAATTCTAGAAGATAAAACAGGCATTTCTAGAGCACTGTGACATGGAGTTTGTCAAAAAGTTGTCCAGCTTTCTCTCCTTCAAAGTCAGCCACACATTGGTAACTCCTCTGATGTTGCCCATATTCAAAGGTGATGGTAATAACTAAACTTAGGTGATGAACAAAATTATGGTCTTAAAAAGAGAATTCTCAGAATTATTAATTATGGACACTGATATAAACATTAATTTTATTTCTGTGTTTTTTTAGGTTTACCCAGCAATCCCTTTGAGTTAAAATGGGTGAATGACAGACCTGTACTTACTGCAAAAAAGAAAATTTCAGGACCCACATTAATATCAGACAGAGATTATGAATCACTGGTATTAACAAAAATGCGTCAAGCAGCAGAACGACAGAGATTAATAGAAGAAATGATGAAAGATGATCAGAATTTAACATAAAGAGCTTTAGGATTTCTATTACTACAATAGCTATTTGGGTATTTCTAAGTAATCATTAGATTAAACTCCAGCCTAAATGGAGTTAGCCAATTATGTCACTATAATTTCAGAATCTAATAACAAAATAGACTGATATATTGTACATTGGACACTTTAAGCATTCTTCTGTGAGTATCAAGGAATAAATCACAGCCCAAAGTAAATTGTTTGTATGTTCTTTAATAATACGAAATATTTTACATAAATATGTACTTTTCTTTTATAGTATTTTCTACCTTCATATTTTCATTCCTATTTCTTTCACAGAAAATATGTATTTTTCATTCATACATAAAAAATATTTTATACTTACATAAACCTAATATTATTGTTTATCATCTAACTGAGAATTGTGTAAGTCAATGATTTATTGCTATATTTTTGCATCACTTTTGAATGATTCTTCAAATGGTTTCCAATCTTTCAAAAACTTCAAAACCTTCTTTCTTTGAGCCTCACCAAATTCTCCTTGAGGTTTCTTCCACAAACGATGATCTAAATCTAACATGCCCCCAATGATTTGCTAGAAAATAGTTTTTTTTAATTAAAAACTTAACACAATAACCTAAAATTTAAGTTTCTACCATATAATTACTTAGAATTGAAATAACTTTATGCCTTTTTAATACATTTTAGTACATACATTTAATAATATTTTGAGAGAAACAAATAAGGTGTTACGTAGTCACTGGAGCTTTATACCACACAAGGTCAATTATTGTGTAGTGCTTCAATTCGCCAATTTTATTGACTGGCAGCAGAGCCTACCAAGCTATTTTGTAAGTTATAATAACATTGTTATATTGTCACATTAACTAAAAATTAAATAAAAATTTATGATTGGTAAATACCTGTGCAAATGTTTCTGGAAAATCGTTTTGATCTTCAATTACATGGGCAAAACCTGGGTCCATTCCAAAGTCTACCCAAAAATATGGCAATCCCTTTGGTACACATTTTCTTATGTTTTTCCCTTTCAACTCTATTACTTTTTTGTTCATTGACCACTCAGTCTCGCACTCAAGAAGTGCTTTCTTAAAATAAATAGATGCCATATCTCCCACATCCCGGGGTAAAGGTATACAATTTATTGTAAAGTGTGGATGTCTGTACAATTTAGTGGCAGTTTCAAAGAAGACAACATCTTTTTCTTGCTTGTTGAAAAACTGAGTGATCATATTACGATAAGTCTGTAAAATATAATTTCAAATTTATTTACAAACAAAAATTGTTCTGTAAACGAAGATTAGAAAAATGGATTCTAAATTATTCAATATATTGATATAAGTGCTTTATAAAAATTTATCTATCAGTCCCAATTACCATCTTTTAATATTTTGATAAATTTTAAGCAGACTGATGACTCATGATGACTGCTTTTTGATTTTACAATCGTTTGCAAACTTCTCTTACCATTATTTCTTCCCAAATGTCTTCATCAACTGAAGTAACACATGGATAATGATGTATTGTAGTTATGATACAGTGTCCTTCAACTAAAGATTTTATTAATGGCAGTGATAAATATACTTTGCTTCCGCAACTTATCACAAGATGCTTCAACATGTTTTTAGATTCAAAACAGAACTTGCAGTTCTCTTGAGATCTCTCTAGCTTGAGATTTTGTTTGACAATATAACTTTCTTCAGATTTGCTTTCTTTTAGAGCACGTTTGTTATGTGATATCTCTTGCTCAAAGATATCCTCCAGGTTATCAGGATTCTTACATTTGCTTGCAGCTTTTGCAAGTTGTACATCATTTCTATGGTTTGAACCATATTTTTCTTGTTCAAACTATAACACAAAAATAGAAAAAGAAATTATTCAAAGATCATACTGTCCATGATTAAGGCTTTGGTATAAGCACATTACAGGCATAAACAATAAAAAAGGAGAAATATATGAAGTATAATATCTTTGAGTGTATAGTAATGAAATAAAAATTCATATAAATCCTTACCATCCTGGATATATCATAATTGTCATCGTTAGGGAAATAGTTTACACGCCCACTAGAGTTATGTGTTTTTACCTTCCCTTTGTCCTTAATTTTATCATTGTAGTCAACAACAGGTCGACTACTACCAGATGGTGTTGTATTAATCAACAATACAGCTTCTTTTCCAATTTTTCCTGTCTCAGCATTAGAATTTTGTTTTCTGTATTCCTTAGCAGCATCCAACTTGGCTTTCAATTCTTTTACTGTGTTTGTGTCACCCATTATTTCAGCTTTCACAATCTTTGCTGCCAATTTATTCATTTTTTCGTCACTTAAATACAATGATTTTGATGTATCAGCACTTTTTTTCTGCTCTTCTGATGTCTTATTAGTTTTACGGTCATATTCCTTCTGTGTCGATATTTCGTGTATTATAGAGTTGTCCTTATTTTGTCTCCAATTGTAAGACTTTCTATATGTGGCATTTGCATTTTCACGCTCTGTACCTTCTGAATTTTTACTGGACCTACTTTGTTTTGAGTCAACTGAATAATTGTCTGATTTTGAGTAGTAATTTTCAACATTGGGTTTCATAAATGTATTACTTTTCCGGAACTGCTCTGATGTTTGTGGTATACCAGTTCCACCATTTTTCCAATAAGGGTTGAGCTCTCTGCTGCTAGTTGCAGGATTATATGAATCAATGTTTTTCTTGTCCTTTACTTCACGTTTCGGCCTTACATCGTCCTTAGTATATGTTTTTAACGAACCTCCCATTGACATCCAATCGTCGCGAATTTTTTGAGTAGTAGAGTGTTTTTCTACCTTTCTTTCCACCCATTCCTCTGATTCTGAACTTCTAGAATCTGAAGACTAACACATACATCAAAAAAGTTAAACTTTCAAGATTTAAGATCGTGAGACACCTTAATTACATGTTATTTAATATCGATATGTAAATGCAAGAGCTTTTAAACGATAACTTCACTCATTGTTTACCTCATTTTGCCGGTTTACCTATACATTTTTTTATTTTTAAACTTGTGTTTGTTTTGTATATAAACAAGAGTAGAGTAAAATGATAATTAGGTACTTACACTTCGGTGTCTTCTTTTCTTCTTCTTAGTATCTCTTTGTTTATTACGACTTACATCCATGTTTAATAATAAATATCGTAAATAATATACTTTTCTAGATTAATGTAGGCAGAGTATGAAAATGCTAAAAATGAAAGATTTCATTTTAGTATCTTAAGTTGTAAATTATGTTAGATTAAAGATTTATTTAAGATTAGAAATTGAAACTTTTATAGATAGAATAGAATTGAACCAGGAGATCGGAATAGAACATAACACAGACTACATAGAGTGTACATTCTATGTAGTCTGTGGAATGTACATACTACGTAGAACATAATCAAATTAATCAATCACCACAGAATAGTAACACTAACTAAACCACATACTACTTAGAGAACTAAACTAATCCTCCTATAACAATTTATAATATAACATTCACGGACCACTTAGATGGCATACTTATTTAAATTAGATTTAGATATAGGTAGGTAGGTAAGATAATTTGTAACATTTATAATATAATTAATACCATAGACTAAGAAGAAATATAATATAATACCATTATAAATATTACAATAAAACACAGTAGTGTACTTTGTATAGGTAATACGACAGGTTACATAGAATGTGGTAATACTCATTAATATAAACACGCAGTACGCATACGCACAGACAGACTACCAAGTAAGACAACCTTAAAGGACAGTAGTGCCAGTACTACTTAGATAGGAATACCATAAAAAACCATAGAGACAGACTAAGACGAAATTCTTTTTTTTTCTTAGTCTGTGGAACGAACGACGAACTGACCGACGAGGACGAGTCGCAATAAAGATTATTACATTTATTATTATTTATTACTTTTCATAGTTTTCATAATTAATTTGATTACTATTAAGCTGGCACTCTGACATAATACAGATAACAAGTTAAAACGATGTTAATGCTAAAAATGAAGCTTGTGTTTTGTTTCTACCTGATGTAATGCTAATCGTAAGGTGTAAAGTGAAATCTTACATTCGGAGTCTTATTCGTACTAAACAATAAACATTTAAACGATTTGTGACTGAATATGTGTAGATTATGTCTTGTCCTATTAAATAACATGCAATAAAGCTCGAGTTATACAGTTCATTGCTCGAGTTTCGTCATTAAATTCAATTAAAGGTAAGTAACATGTGTGTTTTCACATATGAATATTTACGACATGCAGGTATTGAATTGAATACCAATTTTATCCTTTCGACTTGCGACTAGCATGTAGGTAAAGAATTATAGTTTAGTCTGCCAATAAAATTTGTTGTTACTCAACGAACTTTTTAATGTTAGTTTGTATTTGTATCGTAATCCGTTGGTTGGATGTAATGGAATGTTGTGAATCATCAACCATTGCCATGAGAATTTTAAGTGTTCGTTGTATCAATGTAAACATTTGTTTAATGTTATTTAACGAAGGAAGTTATGGGTAGAGTAATTTGTTGTTGATCTTATTTCAGTGATACCAACTACTTTACAGTATGTTCTCGAAGAAAAAGAAGAAGCCACTTATATCCCCACCAAGCAATTTTGAACACAGAGTACACACAGGATTTGACAAAAGAGAGGGAAAGTTTGTTGGTTTGCCATTGCAATGGGCTTCCCTTGTTGGCAATAACCAGGTAAAGAGCTTTCTAGGCAGACTTGTGTAATTTAGTATGTACTGAGTACATTTTCATAATTTAATTACATATAATTCCAGATATTAAAGTCTACAAATAGGCCATTGCCATTAGTGGACCCCTCGGAAATTACACCAACAGAAATATTGGACTTAAAGACTATAGTCAGAGGGGATCATAGGTCTGTGTCAGTAGCTTCAGTGGCATCAGTTCCTCGTCCCGTGTCTACAAACCCAACACAACAGCCTGTTCAAAATGGAATGGTCCTGCCTAAAACATCAAACGTTGCAAGATCTAATTCACTGAGAAGCACAAGTCCACCACGCATCAGAAGAGATTTTCGTAATCAACCAAATATACCACCATCTGTACCTGAAGAATCACCACCTGTGCCCCCAGCTCCACAGCAATATCCTAGTTTACGTAGAGAACAGAGCAACTATACTGTAAACAAGCCAGTTACTGAGTCCCCAGTAGAGTGGTCGCAGCACGCCCATGATGTGGCAGTCAGGTCAGTGTCAGACACAAATGACAACCAGCAGGCAGCTATTACATACCAGAATATACAAAATGCTAATGTGCCGTATCAGCATAACCACCCTCCGCAAACAATATCACATATACCTCAGCATGGATTGAATGGAAATAATATTAATATGGGTAAGAATTTTTTATATAGATGATTATTATATTACACAGAGGTCTTTATGTTCCTGTCGTTGGTTCATATAAACATGTGTCTATTTTAAAAATTTATTTATAACATGTTCATGATAATGTTATGATATTCTTGTATTTGTCAACATTTAGATTTTAATGAAATTTAATTTTTTCAATGTTTGTGACTACATAAAATTAGATACAAATTCATAGCCAAATCTGGCTTTTTTATGGTTTCAAGCTGCACAAATTTTTTACTCGTCCCAGTATTTTTAAATAATTTGACATTCCCTAAAATGAAAGGATATGCTCATAGACTCCATTTGTTGGTATCCATACTAGAACTGGGTTTATCAGAGTAAGATGCAGACTTACTTTTACTTAATAAGTTTATTGCTCCAAAAAGATAAAACTATGTAGTAACATATATTATTATTGTGTTTGTTGTGACTGCTCCCATAAAAGTTTTCCACTTGGCTTGTGACAGTGACATTTAAGTAGATGATAAACCACAACTTCTTGTTTGTGTCTAAGTTTAAGCAGTTATTAATATTTTGTATAACAAATCAGCTATCTGGCTTAGCAAAAGCTGGAAATCTATGCTGCTGAACTGCAGCTGTTCATTTGTCATAAACAAACTTTGATGATGAAATGATCCCTTGATACAGGTGATGCATATCCAGCCACACGTCACCAGCATGCCATCCAGCCTGGCGCTCAACACTTACCTCTTGCAGCATCCAAACATGAACTTCGTCTAACACATGAACAGGTTGGTATTTAGAAGAAATAAGAAAGAGTTATAGTATATCTATTTCTTTTGTATATTGTAAATAATTTTCGATTAAATAATAATTGTGATAAGAATAAATATATTTTTAATTTCTTAACCAGTTCCGGGCGGCCCTGCGTTTGGTGGTTAGCGAGGGTGATCCTCGGGAAACACTGACGGGTTTCAGCAAAATAGGCGAGGGAAGTACTGGCGTTGTATGCGCGGCCACAGACGTGCGAACGCGCCAACGCGTCGCCGTCAAGATGATGAACCTGCGCAAGCAGCAACGTCGAGAGCTGCTGTTTAATGAAGTGGTAAGTGTGGCTGATAACAATTGAATTTCGATTTCTTAATAAGGTGCGTCTGAGTTTAATACTAATAATGTGTATCAGAGGGCCTAGACAAGATGTATTTCTATTTGATTAACAACTAGCTGTGCCACGCCTTGTGTTTCACCCGCTTTAAGAATAGTAACGTAATGCTTGATAGCCTATAACCTTCCACATGAATGTAGCTATCATATACAAAAAGATTTTTTCAATTCGGTCCAGTATTTCCTGAGATTAGCGCGTTCAAACAAACAAACAAACAAACTCTTCAGCTTTATATATTAGTATAAAACGTGTATGGTTGACATAATCGTTAGACAGCCTCGCGAACAATTTATAGCAATCAGTAAAACAACTGTCAAAGCGTATGTAACTTGGCTAGGATCTCTGGTTGATGATGGAATCTTTGCTGAAAGCTGTTGCAAGGTGCTGCTATTAAATGCACTCATACTGACAATATTTTTTTTTAGGTGATAATGCGTGACTACCCACACCCTAACATAGTACAGATGCACGCGTCATACCTGGTAGGCGATGAGTTGTGGGTGGTAATGGAATATATGGCGGGGGCGTCGCTAACTCAGATTGTGACCCGTTCGCGTATGGACCCCGAGCAAATCGCCACTGTGTGCAAGCAATGCCTGAAGGTAAACACTTATTTTATATATATCATGTATGTTGAAGCGAAGCAATTCATGTAATGATAACACATGTCATATATAAATCAGGGTTTCTCAAAGAGTGGGTATGAGATAAAACGTACGAAATGGCGGCGGCGGCTAAGCCTATATACTTTCGTAAGCTGTAGTACTTACTACATAGAAAATATTAATAAATACTTTCTCTTTACAGAAACTCTCTAATACGTTTGCTTTACCTTCGTGGCCTAACAACACCAACTCAAACTAAATGATTTAATTTTCAGGCTTTGGCGTTCTTACACGGACAAGGAGTCATACACAGAGATATCAAATCTGACTCTATTCTTATGACAGAGGATGGCAGAGTGAAGCTGTCTGATTTTGGCTTTTGTGCTCAAGTCTCGCAGGTAAGTGGTTAAAACAATTTTGTTTAAATACAGTTTTTTCTTTTCAGCCTTTAGTCATACATTAGTCATGCATTGCAACTCCTGAGGACTATGATTGTTACCCCATATTCAAAACTTTGGCAAGCACTTGGCAAAGTGGTAGGTTTTCAATGAAATGATTGTCTCGGCTCAGGGCAGTGACACTTGAATGAAATAAACACTGGATTAAAATGTTATTCTCTATAAGTCATAGTCATGTTTGTAGATATTATAATGGATATTTTGTTTTTAGGAACTACCAAAGAGAAAGTCATTGGTAGGAACGCCATATTGGATGTCACCTGAGGTTATATCCAGACTGCCATATGGACCTGAAGTTGATGTATGGTCACTTGGCATCATGCTGATAGAGATGGTTGATGGTGAACCACCTTTCTTCAATGAACCACCTTTACAGGTAATGAGTTCTTTAAATAATTAACATTTAGAAGATTTTTGGAAAATGGCAGTGTGACATTCAGTTTTGCATTGTATAGATTTAAGATGTGCCTCAAATTTTTAAGCTTTACATGTTAATATTTATTATTTACCTCTTGTGTAAAGGAAAAGTTTAGGATAAAAGATTTGTATAATAACTTTTCTTCATATGTTTGTACTCATAAAATAATACTTTTAATGCAGTCAAAACTTTTACATTTTAAATTTCTTATATACAAAAATTGTCGATTCCTCTATTGCACCTCAAAATTTTGCTGAAACGCACGCACGGACTTTACATTATTGTCAACGTAGGCTCTACAAACTGTGATGTTATCGTTACGGTTGCAGGCAATGCGTCGGATCCGTGACATGCCGCCGCCGCGGCCGCGCGGGGCTGCACGGTGTCCACCGGAGCTGATGTCATTCCTGGAGTGCGCCCTCGTGCGCGACCCCGCACAGCGCCAACCCGCCGCGCGCCTCCTACACCACCCCTTCCTGCGCCGCGCCGGCCCGCCCGCCATCCTCGTGCCGCTCATGCCGGCTGCGCACCAACACCAGCCCCACCACCACCCGCACTAACCTGGCGGTGCCATCGACACCAACACCAACAGTGTCCGTTCCCTGCTGCAATCAATCACGAGACGACCACCCGCCATTCTCGTACCGCTCACGCCGCCGCGCAGCAATATAATCCCCACATTCCCTACCAGCCGCATCATCAAGTAATCTGCTGCTATGACCAACTGCTGCAGCACCACTATTCGTTCTGCACTGCGCTGCTGGTAAGTTATTGTAAACAACATCAACAACTAAGTCCTCTGCTACAATGTGCACTGCCCCATAGGACCAGACCCACCGACCCAGTTAGCAGTGTTAAACTAATGGTGATAAAAGTAAACATAACCACAACTAACAGTAAACTTAGCAAACAAAATGATTATAAAATAAGAATAACCGTGCACTCAACAGTGATTTATGATAACCATAACTACCCGTAATAACGAACTGTCATGATGACTCAACAGCAATTGTCAACACTGAGGTGTGTGTGATGAACTCTAATACAGTACTAAGAATGAACTTTGTAGTGGTTGCTATAACAGTCCACTGCTTCTTGGGTTCTTGGGTTCAATTACCCAGTAGGGCAGAGGTTTCAATTATTAAGATAGAAATCTTAATCTCCCAGACCATGAACATAAGTTCATTTGTTTGTTTGTTCAATTGTCTTTGTGTACGTCCATGGAACCCAAGATAAAGAAACCTAATGTGGGGCTATGAGTGGAAGGCATAATTCAAAAATATTATGTTTATACATGGAATGAAATTTAGACAAACCAAACAGTTCTTTAACTTTGAATATCCTCTGGTTATTTTTGGATGGCTGAAAAAAGGAGGCATCAAAGAAATAATCAGCTCAAATATTATAAACTCAAAGTATGAAAGTGTTTTGTATTTCAAATTTTAAACAAAATGTATCATGACAATCAAACGATTTCGTAGGATATTTATTACCTGTAATGAATGTAACTGTGTGCCTTTTGCTACCTATAAGTTTTTATTGAAATGTATTTATTTCTATTAAATGTTGTGAGTATTGTACTAATAGAGTAAAATTATAATGCATCGTTTACATATGAAACTAAATAAAGAAAGAAACGATTTTTAAATATACATGTCTACTCACGTATGTTTTTTCGTTTCAGTGTATTTAATATATAGCATAATTATATATTATTATAACTAATCAAAAAAAAATACCCAGTGAAATCAGTTTAATTTTGGCTATTAATAATATCTTGTTATCTACTTAATCTATGAATAATACATGTAATATCTTAAGATGTTGTATTCTTAAAAATTAACTATCCCCGTCCATTTGGTGTGTTCTAGTATTAACAACGACACTATAGTACAATTTAATTAGTTTTACAAAATGAAGTGATTAAATCATTGTTTTAAAAATATTAGCACTCACAAAGTGCTTACTTACTGTTGAATCCCATAAATTTACATGGGCATTTTGGGTTTAAAAAGCGATGTTAATACATAATTATAAAATTAATTATTGCTGTTATTGTGCCAGGACTTGTGCCTAAGAAATTAAAAATAATATCAGTATTAGACAAACAATTTTCTTACTTATGTACTTATATTTAGTCTAACAATATTTTATGAATATCATTGTACTCAAATGTTTAGTTTAATTTAAATTAGATGCCCAAAAATTTAGAGGCATTTAAAATAAACACATTTTTATGGCCATATAAATAAATATTATTTCTTTTTTGAATTAATTTTTTTTACCACTTAATTTATGGCGTTTATTCCGAGAACACAATATTCGTGTTCATAAAATGGGCGATGATGTTGATGAAATATGCTAACACTTACACTAATTTTAATGATGCCACTAGTTGCACGGAGAGAGAATTGTAAATTATAAAATGACGAGTGCATGTTTTTTTTTGGTGGCTACTTAATATATTGTTTTATTCCTTAATACTTTTACATTCGTACTTAGCTTTATGCGACTTTGTTTTACTTTCTTTAAAACTATTTTTATGAGGAATAAAAGTTTCCATACCTATATACATTCCAAGAAATGGTATTATCGTATTTTGATCATGGTATATATTTATTACTTAGATGTCACAAATAGTTTTTGTGACTTTCTTGATAATGGTTACGTTGTTATATATTATTAATTAATTATTACTTAGGTATGATGTTATTCTGGGTAAATACCAAACTGCAGCTAAACATTGTTTTAGACAACAAATATTTTTTTGTTCTTACGTTCATTTAAAAAAAACAAACAATACTTAGTAAAAATCAAATGTCCTCTTTATCCGCCTTTCTGCGTAGGAATCGTAAACAAAGTAAAAGTAAATAATTTAAAATTTCTTCCTTTAGTACTAGCTAATAAAAACCTCACTGTAAAACATTTTTTATTGTTACT